>OZ005650.1:172984922-173242422 GCA_963930645.1 Salticus scenicus
TCTCTATTAAAATTTGCTTTATATCGGTCACCACGCTCAAAAAGTGTAACTTGAATTAATATCAAAGAAAAAACTTGAAAATCCCCATTCGACTTGCAGGCCTTTAAAACCTATTAAAATACCTTTTCTCTATTAAAATTTCTTTTCTTATCATTATTGTTATCTTATTCATTAATATCAAAGAAAAAACTTGAATATCCCCATTCGACTTGCAGGCCTTTAAAACCTATTAAATACGTTTTCTCTATTAAAATTTGTTTTCTTATCGGTCACCGCGCTCAAAAAGTGTAACTTGAATTAATATCAAAGAAAAAACTTTAATATCCCCATTCGACTTGCAGGCCTTTAAAACCTATTAAATACCTTTTCTCTATTAAAATTTGTTTTACATCGGTCACCACGCTCAAAAAGTGTAACTTGAATTAATATCAAAGAAAAAAATTGAATATCCCCATTCGACTTGCAGGCCTTTAAAACCTATTAAAATACCTTTTCTCTATTAAAATTTGTTTTCTTATCATTATTGTTATCTTATTCATTAATATCAAAGAAAAAACTTGAATATCCCCATTCGACTTGCAGACCTTTAAAAACTATTAAATACCTTTTCTCTATTAAAATTTGTTTTCTTATCGGTCACCACGCTCAAAAAGTGTAACTTGAATTAATATCAAAGAAAAAAATTGAATATCCCCATTCGACTTGCAGGCCTTTAAAACCTATTAAAATACCTTTTCTCTATTAAAATTTGTTTTCTTATCATTATTGTTATCTTATCATTATTGTTATCTTATTCATTAATGTCAAAGAAAAAACTTGAATGGCCCCATTCGACTTGCAGGCCTTTAAAACCTATTAAATACCTTTTCTCTATTAAAATTTGTTTTACATCGGTCACCACGCTCAAAAAGTGTAACTTGAATTAATATCAAAGAAAAAAATTGAATATCCCCATTCGACTTGCAGGCCTTTAAAACCTATTAAAATACCTTTTCTCTATTAAAATTTGTTTTCTTATCATTATTGTTTTCTTATCATTATTGTTATCTTATTCATTAATATCAAAGAAAAACCTTGAATATCCCCATTCGACTTGCAGGCCTTTAAAACCTATTAAATACCTTTTCTCTATTAAAATTTGTTTTATATCGGTCACCACGCTCAAAAAGTGTAACTTGAATTAATATCAAAGAAAAAACTTGAATATCCCCATTCGACTTGCAGGCCTTTAAAACCTATTAAATACCTTTTCTCTATTAAAATTTGTTTTCTTATCGGTCACCACGCTCAAAAAGTGTAACTTGAATTAATATCAAAGAAAAAAATTGAATATCCCCATTCGACTTGCAGGCCTTTAAAACCTATTAAAATACCTTTTCTCTATTAAAATTTGTTTTCTTATCATTATTGTTATCTTATCATTATTGTTAACTTAGTCATTAATATCAAAGAAAACACTTGAATGTCCCCATTCGACTTGCAAGCCTTTAAAACCTATTAAATACCTTTTCTCTATTAAAATTTGTTTTATATCGGTCACCACGCTCAAAAAGTGTAACTTGAATTAATATCAAAGAAAAAACTTGAATATCCCCATTCGACTTGCAGGCCTTTAAAACCTATTAAACACCTTTTCTCTATTAAAATTTGTTTTCTTTTCGGTCACCACGCTCAAAAAGTGTAACTTGAATTAATATCAAAGAAAAAAATTGAATATCCCCATTCGACTTGCAGGCCTTTAAAACCTATTAAAATACCTTTTCTCTATTAAAATTTGTTTTCTTATCGGTCACCACGCTCATAAAGTGTAACTTGAATTAATATCAAAGAAAAAACTTGAATGGCCCCATTCGACTTGCAGGCCTTTAAAACCTATTAAATACCTTTTCTCTATTAAAATTTGTTTTATATCGGTCACCACGCTCAAAAAGTGTAACTTGAATTAATATCAAAGAAAAAACTTGAATATCCCCATTCGACTTGCAGGCCTTTAAAACCTATTAAAATACCTTTTCTCTATTAAAATTTGTTTTCTTATCATTATTGTTATCTTATCATTATTGTTATCTTATTCATTAATATCAAAGAAAAACCTTGAATATCCCCATTCGACTTGCAGGCCTTTAAAACCTATTAAATACCTTTTCTCTATTAAAATTTGTTTTATATCGGTCACCACGCTCAAAAAGTGTAACTTGAATTAATATCAAAGAAAAAACTTGAATATCCCCATTCGACTTGCAGGCCTTTAAAACCTATTAAACACCTTTTCTCTATTAAAATTTCTTTTCTTATCGGTCACCACGCTCAAAAAGTGTAACTTGAATTAATATCAAAGAAAAAAATTGAATATCCCCATTCGACTTGCAGGCCTTTAAAACCTATTAAAATACCTTTTCTCTATTAAAATTTGTTTTCTTATCATTATTGTTATCTTATCATTATTGTTATCTTATTCATTAATATCAAAGAAAAAACTTGAATGGCCCCATTCGACTTGCAGGCCTTTAAAACCTATTAAATACCTTTTCTCTATTAAAATTTGTTTTATATCGGTCACCACGCTCAAAAATTGTAACTTGAATTAATATCAAAGAAAAAACTTGAATATCCCCATTCGACTTGCAGGCCTTTAAAACCTATTAAAATACCTTTTCTCTATTAAAATTTGTTTTCTTATCATTATTGTTATCTTATCATTATTGTTATCTTATTCATTAATATCAAAGGAAAAACTTGAATGTCCCCATTCGACTTGCAGGCCTTTAAAACCTATTAAAATACCTTTTCTCTATTAAAATTTGTTTTCTTATCATTATTGTTATCTTATTCATTAATATCAAAGAAAAAACTTAAATGGCCCCATTCGACTTGCAGGCCTTTAAAACCTATTAAATACCTTTTCTCTATTAAAATTTGCTTTCTTATCGGTCACCACGCTCAAAAAGTGTAACTTGAATTAATATCGAAGAAAAAACTTGAATATCCCCATTCGACTTGCAGGCCTTTAAAGCCTATTAAATACCTTTTCTCTATTAAAATTTGTTTTCTTATTATTGTTATCTTATTCATTAATATCAAAGAAAAAACTTGAATATCCCCATTCGACTTGCAGGCCTTTAAAACCTATTAAATACCTTTTCTCTATTAAAATTTGTTTTCTTATCGGTCACCACGCTCAAAAAGTGTAATTTGAAATTATATCAAAGAAAAAACTTGAATATCCCCATTCGACTTGCAGGCCTTTAAAAACCTATTAAAATACCTTTTTTCAAAAAATAGAGTTAGATCATTGAAATTTGGTACATCGAGGTTTTCGATACCTACAAATCGATTGCGGATATTTTTTATATATTCTCATTGCGGATATATTCTCATTTATTCAATAAAAGAAAAAAATTTGTTTTCTTATCGGTCACCACGCTCAAAAAGTGTAACTTGAATTAATATCAAAGAAAAAACATGAATATCCCCATTCGACTTGCAGGCCTTTAAAACCTATTAAATACCTTTTCTCTATTAAAATTTGTTTTCTTATCGGTCACCACGCTCAAAAAGTGTAACTTGAATTAATATCAAAGAAAAAACTTGAATATCCCCATTCGACTTGCAGGCCTTTAAAACCTATTAAATACCTTTTCTCTATTAAAATTTGTTTTCTTATCGGTCACCACGCTCATAAAGTGTAACTTGAATTAATATCAAAGAAAAAACTTGAATATCCCCATTCGACTTGCAGGCCTTTAAAACCTATTAAAATACCTTTTCTCTATTAAAATTTGTTTTCTTATCATTATTGTTATCTTATTCATTAATATCAAAGGAAAAACTTGAATATCCCCATTCGACTTGCAGGCCTTTAAAACCTATTAAATACCTTTTCTCTATTAAAATTTGTTTTCTTATCAGTCACCACGCTCAAAAAGTGTAACTTGAATCAATATCAAAGAAAAAACTTGAATATCCCCATTCGACTTGCAGGCCTTTAAAACCTATTAAATACCTTTTCTCTATTAAAATTTGTTTTCTTATCAGTCACCACGCTCAAAAAGTGTAACTTGAAATTATATCAAAGAAAAAACTTAAATATTCCCATTCGACTTGCAGGCCTTTAAAAACCTATTAAAATTCCTTTTCTCAAAAAATAGAGTTAGATCATTCAAATTTGGTACATCGAGGTTTTCGATACCTACAAATCGATTGCGGATATTTTTGATATATTCTCATTGCGGATATTTTCTCATTTATTCAATAAAAGAAAAAAATTTGTTTTCTTATCGGTCACCACGCTCAAAAAGTGTAACTTGAATTAATATCAAAGAAAAATCTTGAATTAATGTCAAAGAAAAAACTTGAATTAATATCAAAGAAAAAAAAAAATACTGTATAAATAAAATAAATAAATAATTATAATTGCATAAGTTGATAAAAAATGCTATGCAATAGCTTTACCGCGGCAGTCCTCGAGTGCCACACGTATTTTTTTTTACTCTAAACTGCCGGGATTTTACCGCCATGGGATTCATCTCCTACGAGAAAGATGGCAAGAGGTCATAGATAGCAATGGGGACTATGCACAATAATAGGTACTGTTCATTTTGCATTTATTTGCTCTTCTTTATGGGTAATAAAAACGGGTAGAACTTTTGCACTCACCCAATATAAATGTATTTGATAAAAAATCAACTAGTTTATGTAGAATAATAAACTAAGTAATGGTAGTTTTTTTAAACTTTTAATTATCTATATAAATAAAGAGAAGTGTCTGTCTACGCTCTGGTGCTCACACTATTGATCGCAGAGCTTCCAAATTTGGCATATAGGTACCTGGGACCCTGCAGGTGTGCACCTCATCGAGATTTTTTCAAATATGAATTTTTTAAATTAATGTTTTTTCGATTTTAAATATTGGTTTTAATGCTTCATTTTTCATAAATTTAATTCTTTGATCGTAATCATCTGCGTATCTTAGCAACGGTTATTTCACTATTTATTTTTTATTTAATACTTCATTTGAAGTTGAAATTCTTTTTTTTTTAATTTATTATATTTATTGAAGAGCAAATGATAATGCAATATAAATAAATTGTTATGTTTATGTATAATTTTTATCGTATGACAACTTTTTATTTTTCATTTTAAATTAATTCCTTTAAAATAAAAATCTTTTTTTTTTTTTTTTTTTTAATTTATAATATTTATTGGGGGAAAAAATGGTAGTATATAGTGGAAAAGGATTAAACAGATTAAAATTTATTTGTTTTTCATGTATTTAATTCCTTTTAAAAGAAAATCTACTTTTTATTTTATTTTGTTATATTGGTCGGAATCAAATCGTAATACAGTGTAAATAACGAGGGCTATAAAACACATGGTTCAAAAACAAAAACACATAATAGATGCTGAGATACAGTCATCTTTAAAATTGTAGTTCTTAAATAACAGAAAATCCACATGTCGTCGATAAATACCCAGATTGAAGTGCCCGGGAAAGACCTTTTTGCAGACAGTCTGAATCTGAACCTGAACCCCCCCCCCCCCCCCCCCGTTGCAGCACGGGCGGAAAAAGAGTTGCCGTAGGCAGCGGGTACTCAAAGCAAGGTCTAGAGCAATTTCAATGTTTATTTATTTATGTATAAATTATTATTTTTTTATTAAGTTTTTAATTATAATGTGATGTGAAAAATAAATACTGATCCAATTCTTTTGAAAATTCACTTAAATATAGTGACCAGCGAAGCGGTCGTAGCCTGCTAGTAATACAAATAAAATTAAGAATAATAACTTTAATGAAATGCTTCATATTTACATTTTAATGTTGCAATTTCAAATCAATATACATCTTTTTAATGCATTATTGATCATAACTACTAACACACTCCAGTTATATTTATATATTTCAGTGTCACAGCCGCCTGTTGCACGAAAAGTAAGCCATAGAAATATAAATCAGAAAACTACACTAGTGTGCAAAAATTAAAGGCAAATTATATTTTTGAGTTTAGCGTCATGCAGTTGTGTTCCACACAGACCCAGCTCATACCATAAAATTTCTAAATTGTGAGAAGGGTGAACAAAATCCTTTCAAAAAAGGCATTAAAAATGACTACGAAGGCATATAGAAGAAAATTAACAGTGACCACAAGAAAAAAAAAAAAAATGTGCCTTAAGTGGCAACGACTGCAGCCACTTTGCTGCTTGCTGCATTGTTAAAAAAAAAAAATGCATTTATTTGTTAGTTTCCTATGGTCGATAAATTTGAACGGAAGCCTGTGTGTTTACCTTCAGAAGACATTGTATCCTTTATTAAAAAAAAAAAAAAACCTTCTACAAGTGACCTATTCACTGTATTAGCATTTCAAAATGAGAAATTGTCGAAGTGTTTTAGGTCAACTTATTTTTTCTTCCCTCTGAAGTCCCGGTTTGGTCTAATTTTAGTTACATGTGATTTTAGTTGTTTTATATATCAGAGAACAATATAATTATCATGAAAATTTGGTTGCGTTTTTTTCATTAATGGAAAAAATTAAAAATGTAATCAAGGCCAAAAAAAAAAAAAAAAAAAAAAAAAAAAAAAAAGCAATAATAATAAAAATAAATGTAATCAAGGATTGAATGACTGTAGTGGCTACGTAGATATATTGTGAGCAATTTCAAAAATTATTATTATTATTATTTACGACAAACGAGTCACTCAGAAGCTAATACCGTTTAGTCCAAAAAACTGTCTAAAATTGAGAAAATTAATGTTTTTAATACGCTAATTTTTAAAAGTTTTAATTTATTGATTCTATCAAAAAGTATGAAAAGCTAATCTTTTGTGGCCATCACAAAACTTCTTCTATATATATATTTTTTTTATACAAATACAGGTAATTTAGATCGAAGTAGTCACAACTTCATTTTACATTGTAGAAACGAAAAAAAAAAAAAAAAGTCAAAAATAGAAAAAAAAAAAAAAAAAAAGATTGAGTCAAATTATCACAAATGCATAGTTCAACCATTCATTTTAAAGGTATCAACAAGTTCTTTTGAAAGAGATTCATTTTGAAAATTTAAACTTTCGAAGTAAGGATTCTAATTTTGGTAAAAAGGGGGAGGGGGGGGGGAATGATGCTCCTACATAAACAAAAAATTGATCATGATTGAATATCACTGTTATATATATATATATAAATCAATTTCACAACTAATTGTATGCATAGTTACGAAATTTTGTCCTATACTACCACATTAAAAATTATGAAACAAAAAAGGAAGACAGCACCACCTAAGTGATATGCACCAAAAGCTGATATACCCAATTTATGTTAAGGTGCGATTAATATTACTTTTCATATAACTCAATATAATAAATAAATAATAATAATAATAAAAGTAAAATATAACAAAAAAAGCAATTTTTAATTTTTTGCTAAAAAAAAAAAAAAAAAAAAAAAAAAAAAAAAAAATCGTTACTTTATTTTAAATTATCACAGATATATATATGTTTCAGGGAGTAATGCATATACAAAAATAAAATTATCCTGATTGACTATTTATTGTTATAAACAAAACTTTTCAGTTTCACAATAATTCGTTAGAAGTCTTTCTCATTGTGTAAATTTATGCGAAATTTTGTCCTATACTGCTATTTTAAAAAACATAATAAAACTGGATGATTGTGCCACCTGTTAAGGAATATGCATCAAAAGTTGATAGGCACCAGTTTATGTCAAGGTGCATATAAATGTAAGTTTTTATGAAATAATATACATTAGTTCTCGAGATAGAGTTGGCAAAATAATTTTATCACACACACAGGCAGGTATTTTCTAAAAATGGTCAGGAGGTCTCAAAATGTGTAATTGCATTGAAAATCGGAAGTAGAAAATTTTTACTAATTCAATACTTTGTTGTACTGAATAAAGATAAAATGAAAAATATATACCTATTATTTTCGATGTTGAGTGGCCATATTATATTAAAAAAAATACTGGCCACTAACCAAATTTGTTTAGTTTTTACAAAGGTACTTTACTAGCATAGGCATGTAAAATTAAAACTATTCACTTACAGGAGCAGCTTCATAAAAACTTTCTTCCTTGTATTTTTTTATTTTTTTTCAACAGGGATACAAAATGCAATTCTTGTACATTGGGGTCTATGGACTCATATTATTTGAATTTTATTTTAATAATGTTACATTGTTAAAGCATTAAAAAAAAAAAAAAAAGTACATCTTTGTTAATATACGATTATTATGGCAAATGATCTGTGAATTACTCATGGGTGCAGCATAAAAATATTCAGGGGAGGGCAAGGCATTTTTTAAATTGTTATCTAAGCAATTTTGCTTTAGAGGAAAATTTTTACTAATTCAATACTTTCTTGTACTGAATAAAGATAAAATGAAAAATATATACCTATTATTTTCGATGTTGAGTGGCCATATTATATTAAAAAGAAATACTGGCCACTAACCAAATTTGTTTAGTTTTTACAAAGGTACTTTACTAGCATAGGCATATAAAATTAAAACTATTCACTTACAGGAGCAACTTCATGAAAACTTTCTTCCTTGTATTTTTTTTTTTTTTTTTTTTTTTTAACAGGGATACAAAATACAATTCTTGTACATTGGGGTCTATGGACTCATATTATTTGAAGTTTATTTTAATAATGTTACATTGTTAAAGCATTAAAAAAAAAAAAAAAAAAAAAAAAAGGTGCATTGCTTTGTTAATATACGATTATTATGGCAAATGATCTGTGAATTACTCATGGGTGCATCATAAAAATATTCAGGGTAGGGCAAGGCATTTTTTAAATTGTTATCTAAGCAATTTTGCTTTAGAGGATATAGAGAGGGGTAGATAATAAAAAAAAAAAGTATTTTATTTATCAAACTTATGAGATATAATGCCTATTTAGATCAAACAATTTAAAAATGTATGGTCGCGTCAGCACCACAGCCCACTATCAATAATGAGCTGTGGTCTAGCGCAGGCATCCTCGAGATCCCTTATCTATTTCGGCATCATTCCTATAGATGGCAGCACAAAACAAATCAAGTAAAATGTTAATATCTGGCATTACTGAATAACTTTTTAGCTTCATTGTCTATATAAAATATATTTGTAAATAAAATGAAAAAATAAATAATTTTTTCGTTTTTGTTTACATTATTTCAATGGAGAAGAATTTCATAAATAACTTTTTATATATTTAGAATAATAGTATAACATTTCTATCAATCTGAAAATCTACATTTATTTTTATACAAGTTTGTTATTTTAATACTTTAACGTTTTCAGAATAATAATAAATAAATTTATATAAAAAAATAAATAAGTAGAAAAATGTGTAAATAAATAAATGAAAATAAAATACTACCATTAAAATCTATTAGGTATAATGTTATAAAAATTAGTTGTTTTCGAATATTTCGGAAATCAACGTCAAATCTATTTTCTTTATCATTAAAATAAATAAATAATAATAATCAAGTAAGCTGCAATTAAATTGCTTCAAAACATGGATTAGTTTAAATATAGTAAGGAAAAAAGAATTTTTTTTTTTTTTCTTTTAAATTTCTTAGAGAGAAGTTTTTTAGTACTTTTAAAAATTATTATTTTAAACCTTTATATTAAAATGATAACAATAATTGCTTAAGCAGTTAATAATGCCTAAAGAAACTAGTATTATTTTGAAATAAAAAATAAAAAAGTATGTCATAAATACCTTTCGTTCAATGCATATATATATATATAAGCTAATTTCCTTTTCTCTTTCTACTTTTTATGCAAGATAGAAACTAGTGTTGTATATTGTTGAAATAGCTGTACAACAATCAGAAATCTTGCATTCCATGCTGACAGTACTGCTAGTTTCCTGATGATATCTTTACAGGGTTTCAGCATTTATAACTCTATTTTTCCTTCATGTATTCCTTTTTATTGCAACAGTTTTTTTTTTTTTTTTGTGTTAATTTCTTTCAATTTATTTTATGTTTGCCTGTATTTACTGGATTAATGGTTTCTGCAAATTATCTCATCGTTGGGTTTCAGTGTTATATGCGTCATTTCTCTTTTGCGTAAGTTCTTTAACATGTTTTTACTACTCAGTGTATTTTAATTAAATGATATTCGTGACTATAACTTTATACATAATACATCTCATTTTAAATTTCATTGTTGGTATTTTCATCTTTCTTTCATTTGCTGAGTATTGTAAAGGAATTAAATTATTCATTATATATATATAACATTCTGCGGTACAAAGCAGTATATTAACGGTATATATTTTATGGTGAAATACAACATATAGAAATTTTATATTCAATTTTTCTCCAATTCGTAAAAAATAACGAATTTCATTTCTTATGATTCAGTGCTGCCATCTATCGGCGAATCAACCAATCAGGGCTATAATAATTATTTTGTTATTTTTTATAACTTTTTTTGTGTTGTAGTAGTGCAGTGTAGGTTAAGACCACTCTACGGTCTACCTAGGATTGGCGGGAATGCCCCTAATGGAGGTCTTTGTAAAGGATCCTAGTTCGTATTCCCAAGAGTTTCGAAGAAAGCCACGGAAAATCGAAGAAAGCCACGGAAGCACGACATTTGATCGAACCCGGCACTTTCGTCTTTCCGCTTTGAGAGCAAAATCTCTCGGACATTGGTAAAGCCAAACTTCATTAGTTATATATTTTTTACCAAACGATTTCGAAACTGTCTAACCTAGCCGATATTTTTTTTCTTTCATCCCCCCCCACCTTTTCTTTTTTAGTTATAGAGAACAACTTTTCCTAATGTTATGTTTATTAGTTTTATTTGAAAGAGAGAGAGATAGTTTAAGAAATAACAATTACAAATCAAATACAATTTTCATGGCTTTGTCCCAAAAATTTCGAAAAATATTTTTTTAAAGCCAATTTGAAGGTATTTAAATAGATAAAGTGTGATGTAAAAATACTTTTGAAGAGAATCTTCAGAAATAGGCTTAATCATGTATTCATATAATTTTAAGTTATTTCAGTCTTTATTATAGTCACAGTTCACATATAGTGATTTCACGGCGGAGAAGAAGGGTGGTGGGGATCGGGTGAGGGAGGAGGTTGGTTGGTTGGTTGGAGGATTAAGGCCGATTGACTCCTTATGTGTCCTAGGCCTATAGGGGGAATGCCCTCCGTGGGGGTCTTTCTAAGGGGTCCTAGCCCGTATTTACGCGAGTTTCGGAGGAAACCACGGAAAACTCCGAACGGCTAGATCGATGAGCGCGACCTGGGATCGAACCCGGCACCTCCCATCTACCAGCTTTGAGCGCAGAACCGCTCGGCCGCCGGTGAGGGAGGAGGAGGGAGAGTTCCGCGAATAAGTTTCTTCCTTTTAAAATTTTAGAATGTCTCCTTTCTGAATAAGACTGTAAAAAAGGCTTCCCTTCAGTTCTAGTTACTGTGTTTTACTATACAGTTATTGCCACAATATAAGTCAAACAACTATAAAGGATGATGGTGTGTGTGTGTGTGGGGGGGGGGAGCCTATTAGCTACACGAGAGATCTAGGCCTGGGTGTAATGTCCTCTGTGAGGATCTTTCTCAGAAAACTTTGGCCATTATTTTAGAAAACTCCGACGGCTAGGTCGACGAGTGCAGCTATTAAAAGGAGTGTTCTTTTACTATAAAATAATGATACCATGAAACATTCATAAAAAAAAAATGTATTCCCCTTAAATAATTATATTTTAATAAACTCATTGAAAAGGGGAAAAAAATCATCTCCTGTGTTATATATATATATATATATATATATCTTTTTTTATATATGCAAAAAAACTAACACTGAAATTGTATTTAATTTCTCTAATTAGTCTCCATAGAAATGCTCGTAAAAATAGTTTTTGCATACATTAACATGAAGCTTTCTGTTCATTTACTAAGCGACATTTGGACAGCAGTAATTTTATTTTGTAGGCGTTATCCGTTATTACTGAAGTGATGTGAAATAGAAGGAAATTTTTCATATTTATCTAAATATCTTACACTTTGAATTCGAATATATTGCTTCTTGATGAGGATGCGGGATAGTTTTAGTGAAAATTCGTTTGAGATGCCACATTTGATTAATTTACTGAAAATTCTCTCTCTCTCTTACACACACACACACACAATGTAAATGAACACAAGTACACCTAATAAAATACAGTTTTTAAAGTATTCGATTTTAAAAGGTATTTTAAATTACCTGCAAATTTCACGCACTAAAACAAGAAGAAGAAGAAAGAAAAAAAAAAGTTTAAATGCATGAACGGTATTAGCCAGTTTGGATTTAAGGTGAGGTTTAAGTGTAAGCCAAGTGAATATTTGTCGAGGGTTCTAGGCCTGCTTGTGATGCCCTCTTTGAGGGGGTTTTCTAGAGGTTCTAGCACGTATTTACGCGAATTTCGGAGAAAATCAAAGAGCACTTGGAGCAGCAAGTCCGAAGAGCGCAACCTGTGTCCAAAACACGTAATTTTTGTCTAACAAGTTCGAGAGTAGAATCTATCGACGACTCTTAGGGCGTGGGAATTTGGGATTAACATTCTCTATCCATTTATAAATTCTGTGCCCTTGTAATGCATTTCATTTTATTTTTAGTCAGCATAAAAGATCATTTACTTTCGATTTTACTTTTTAAATTTTAAATATTCTTTGGGAGGCAATCTGCAGCAATTATTTATTTAAATTACTGATTTCTCGTAGATAGACAATTTCTCTTGAAATAACCCGCAATTTTGAAATTTTATTAATTTTTTTTTTTTTTTTTAAATGCTTACATTTATAATATTGATTTTGTGACAAGAATTTATCAGCCAGTATGATTTTTTAAAATAACTGCTAAGTAGATAAATGCATATCAGTTTTATTGCCTTACTGAAATACGTTGCATTGATATAAATTTGTTTGTTCAGTAAGAGAGAGAGAGAGAAAATTAACTTTTTTGTTTTCTTTTAAACCTAAATACGTATTTATATATATTTTTAATTATGATCTTCTCTATATAACTTTTATTTTGTAAATTATTCAAATTTTAAAGAAAAGAAATAAACGAAAAATAGAAATTAAAAAAATCTGGTGTGAAAAAACCACACGATATCCAATACCCGCTATTACACGTATTTGATGCATTTTTGGGGGGATAATGTGATTAAAAGAGAGAAAATTGACCTCACAAAAGTAGATACCTAAAAATTTTCCAGTAAGAGAAAGCTGATACTCATGCAAAGACATGTAAAACCGATTTACATAACGAGTTAAAACTAGTTGGCATAGGTGGACTCTGCTCAATTCCCCATCATATTTACGTTCTCATAAATTTATAGTGCGAGACATATTATAATCATGTTAAGAGAAATGAATTTGACCAAAGCTTGACACAGTGACAGAATGAAATCCCCGCCTAATAGGCTATCCACCGTTCACTTCGATGTATTTATCTTATTCTAACCTATTAATTTATTTTATCAGGGTCGATTCCATTGTTTAGTTTTCATGCTACTATTTCCAATGCAATAATCCTCAAAATTCATATTTATATGAAAAATTTATATTTTCGCTATGTTGATAAATTCGTAAATTACGAATAATTTACGAAATTTTCCTATTAGAATATATGTATTCAATCATGTTCAAACAAATATCATAAATGTAATTTTGAAGTTGTCTAATGTATTTATGATCCTCAAAATGGAAGTTTATGCTCAATTTTGCCTTATTCTGACATGTTAAGTAAATCGTAAATTCCAAATAACTTACGAATTTTTTAAATTGGAAAAATCTTAGTCTATGATATTCATGCCAGTATTCAAAATAATATTTAAAAGGTGGTTTGACATCTTTACGATGAAAATATCCCTCAAGATTGACGTTTATGTGAAATTTTGCTCTATCTGCCATGTTAAGAAATTCGTAATTTTCCAATAACTTACGAAATTTTTATATTGGAAAATTCATAGTCATTAATATTCATGCCAGTGTCCTAAATAATATTTCAAAAGTAGTCTGACATCTTTACGATGAAAATATCTCTCAAAATTGACGTTTATGTGAAAATTTGCCCCATACTGCCATGTTAAGAAATTCGTAAATTTCCAATAACTTGCGAAATTTTCAAAGTAGCATATTTATAGTTACTGATGTTCATTCCGGCATCAAAACTTATATTTTAAAACTGGTCCGACATTTTTACAGTAAAAAGTTTCCATTTAATGCACGTTTAAGTGAAATTTTGTCCTATTCTCCCATGTTAAGAAAATCGTAAATTTCTCATAACTAACGAAGTTTTTTAATTCGAATGTTGCAAATGAATAGGGTTCTTGCCAGTATCGAAAGTAATATTTTAAAACTGATCTGACCTCTCTGCGATCATTTGTTCGTGAGATATCGTGTTAACAGACTAACAAACTAACGGACTAACACACTAACGGACTGACACACTAACAGACACCCTACAGACAGACACCATACAAATTTTGTCATTTTCGGATTCCTCACACCTGAAAACGTGTAAAAAAGTCAAAAAACCGAGGTCGAAATTTTTCACGATTACCTAAGTTCCCCATACCTATAGTATGATGGGGAACTAAAATAAGAAAAAATAACTGGTAGAGTTATTTTTTGAAACACCATTTTCCGAGATCTAAAACTGACCTACCTAAGCAGAACGACTGCTAATTTTCCTGTAATAACCACGTAATACACGAGAAAGAATATCTAAAATGGATTTATGTTACAATTTTCAAGAAAATCGTTAGTGTTTTTGAGATACCGACTTTTACCAAAACTTGACATACTCAATTATTGACCGGAAAAAAATAATTACATGCAAACGGATATTTAAAAAGGAGTTAATATGCCGAGTTTGAAGGTGTCTGAATTCTGAAGTTTCGTAGTTCTATCTTTATTAGTTTCTGAGATATGATAGCCAGAAGATTCCCCATATACATACATACGCACGCTGATCAATTGCCAAAAACTACTTTTTTGGACTCAGGAGACCTTAAAGCGTGTAAATCAAGTGGAAAATCAATATTGAATTTTTGGATCGAATACAATACTTCCATTACCTTCGGTAATAGGGTAATGGAAGTAAAAGAGGTAAATGAAGGCCAGCTTAGACAGAATACCAAAATAACATGAAATTGAAAAAAATTATTTTCGAAAGTATGTTTGACCGGCCTCTTTATACGCTGTTAAAAATGAGTAAATGGACATACTCTTTCGAAATGAGTAATTTTGTTTTAAAAAGGAAAACATGCTTGTCTCATTTATGAAATATCGCTTGTTTTCATATTAATGTTTGTCCACTTCATACTTTATTATCAATATGCTGAACTAAAAGAAGTTTTTTTAATAAAATTTCTTGAAATTTAAACAAAAAGAGTTCTAACACAAAATGTATTCTCTCAAACCTCATCCAGAACTATATTTAGTGGCGGATTCATACTGGTTTGAATAAGAATATTTCAAGGAGAATCTATGTTTGGGATATTGAGATTCACGATGGTCGATGCCAATTTTTGAGCCCGTTAGAATACTCAATAATAAGTACATGGGATTTTTAAATGCGAGTATATTTGTGCTTTAGGAGCTATTTTGAGTATGTATCATACTCAAATTTGACGCAATTCTACTCATTTTTGAGTATTTTTGCTCCATAATTTTTTTTTCAGTGTTATATGTAATATAAAAATTTCTACTATATCTTGTATTGCTTTTCATTGCTACTTTTGTGTTTATTGTTTTGACTTTTTAAAAGGTAATATTGCTTTTTCTTTTACTTTTTGTCTTTACTTAAATTTCAATGAAAATTTTTGGTCATTCTACCGAAAACCTGTACTTTGACTACATAAATTTCCAAATAAAGTGTTTAAAAATTTTTGAAGGACAGCTTCTGATATAAATATACCCTTGATACTATATGTCACACAAATCAACACAGGCATACTTTTTTAAGCTGTGGCGGGATAGGCATTTCATATATTGTCATCAAACATTGTAAAACAATACGTCTACAGAGGTGGATGTCCTGAGAATTGATAAAAAAAATTGTGTTTGCCTTAATTACTATGCTATGATTAATATTTTAGGTTTGTGCTATTTATAACATTTTGAAAATTATATTTTATTCAATATGGCCACTTTGAATAAAACAAGGATCGTACTTTTTTTACAGTACATTTTTAGGAATGAAAAATTTCCAGCATTTTTTACTACCACTATTATTATACAAGAAACCCTGTCCTATTTAATCGTGACGCATTACTATAAAAATACGATAGAGATTTCTGTATGAAAATAGTGGTAGTATAAAAAGCTGAAATTTATCATCTGTAAAAGTGTCCAGAAAAAATGGTGGGAGTACGGCCAGAAGATAATTTTATTATAGTAGCCATCTTAATTTTCTCTAAATTTTCTAGTTTCTTGTCGTTCAATTCCCTTTTCAAATTTCAAAACAGGAAAAAATCATGGGGAGTAAATTGGATGCATACGGAGAGTGTCCTCATTATTCTTTTGGTCAAAAAAAAAAAAAAAAAAAAAAAAGGAAAAGAAAGGGTTGACTGATATTGCCGTGTTGTCGTACTTCTGTCGTTGTCATGAAGCAAAAGAAATTTATTTGAGGACCAAACATTGAGTCGTTTCTTGCACATTATTTTCAAAACAATTGAAGATTGACTCTTTGTTTTTCACGATTTCAGGAGTACTTTTAGCCATTTGCTATTTGTCAATCAGGAAAAACATTAAAATGTAATAAATCTATATAGTATTTCTCTAATGTGGACCAGTTACGATTATATTTCGTCGAAACGATACGATAATGATGTAACTAATAAAATACATGAGGTTAAAAAATGATATATATAAACGGACAATATTTAAGCACGCGGACTCAGCTCAATGATCTATTGAGAAAAAATGACGACATTTGTCTGATGAGATTATTTTATGGAAAAATGTATTTTTAACAGGTGTTACTTCAGAATCTTTGCAAGCGTCATTTTAAACATGGCAATATTTTAAATATATATATATATGTATATATATGCAATACTTTAAAAAATATGAATTATTATCATAAATTGATTAAAAAATACAATCATAAAAAGTATAATCGGAATTAGTTAAAAAAAAAGTGTCAAAATAAATAAATTGGTATAATATTTATGAGTTTCAAATTTTAAAGGTAAATAGGAAAATAAATAATGCGCGAAAATTTCGCATGTTTTTGCTAGTAATAAATAAATAAATAAATAAATAGAAATTTGGTACTATTTTAGTGGTTGATGTCTAATAAATATTTGTTGCATAATTATTTTTAAATAAACTTTATAATTTGCTACATAGAGTCATTGTCACCATCTTTTAGATAGCTCTTATATTTTAATATACATTTTCATAAACGTTAAAGTCTATTACACACTTTTATTTATCTTGATTACATTGTTTATTTACTAATGTGTGTGGGTCAAATTTAAAAAGTGATATTTCACCCACTTCATATCATACGACCGAGCTGAAACTTTGCATACATGCATAAGTCCGATGATAATACGTACTCAACTAGTAAAGACTTAGGGATTGGATCCTAGAGCCTTGAAACTCCAACTTGAGTTCAAAATTTTTTTTCGAATTTTCACTCATTTTCTGTCACCCGATTGAAATAAAATTTTCCATGCATGTATGTTATCCAGATCCGCTGAATTAGAATTTTCAGTACATTTTGAAATGAAAACGTGATTTTTTAAATTTTAAATTTATATATTATTTATTTATTGAACATCAGCTATTTGTACGCTATCTAAACATTTTATGCTGTTTCATCTTTGACATTCTGGATTTTATATATTTTGATGTTAATTAAAAAAAAAAAAAAAAAAAAAAAAAATGAAATTTTACATTTAGCAATACGTGTTAAGGTGATGTGCTTTTCACTGTGTGAATTGTTTCTTGAAATTTTGTTTATAAAATATGTTTATGATGACTTAAAGAAGAATAATTTAACAGACATTAGCCAAAAAAAAAAAAAAAAAAAATGAACATTAATATTTTATAAAGCATGTGTTAGAGTAGAGTGTGTGTTTTTGAAAAGTGGCATCGTAAAATGCAGACGTGTGAGAATTATTAGAACAGTTGTGAATTTTTATTTTATTTTATTTTTGTTTTATTATTATTATTATTATTTTATGACGGATGCAATAATTCCAAAAATATATTTTCACTTATTGGTGTAATTTATCTTTCATTAAAATCAGTTAGAAAGATTTTTTTTAAACACTTTCCATTTCGTAAAATTGATATAAGTTTTCTAGATTTACTGTAAAATACTTCCTATTAAAAATCGTATATATAGCAAACGCTAGTATATGTATAAGGACTCACAAAATAATTCGGACACATTAAAACACACATTGAGAAAAAATTCTGTAACTGACATCTAGAAATTGTGGCTCTAGAAAAAATAGTTCCATGTAATCTTTTAAAATTCTAATATCTTTTAAAAGCGAGTTCTAGAAACCCCTATTAGAATTCTAGAGCGTTTGCCTATATTCTCGAGGGCAAAGTTATTTAAAAATCTCTGCAAATAAATGCTAGTACAAGAGGCGGGTTTCAGCAGCTATAAGCTTGGTTTATTACCCAATTCTAGAAAATCAAGCGAGAATTTCTCGCAATACAAAAGATTCAGAATATTCAGAGTATTGTTTCACCATCTAGAAATGTGTAGGCTAGAAATTCTCGACCATTTCGCCTATTCAGTTTATTGGCGTGCCTTATACGCATAGCTCGGAAATCTATATTTCTAGTTAAGGGATTTAGAAAACAACCACTTATTCATTCTAGATGAAGGCGGTATACTTTTTTTCTCAGTGTAAAAATCACATTTTGTATAACTCCATTTTAAAATTTTACTACTGGCTATAACTATCTATTAAATATCTGCATCGAATAAATATCGTTCCAAGATCAAATGAATCACTAGTTTGAAGTATGGAACGAGTCCAGAAACAGGATTTTTAGAAAAATGGGAAAACATTTTAACTACTAGTGTACTTATTTGTAAAAGATAAAATTTGTACAGAAGAAGGATTGTTTTTCCGTTAAACAAGTGGTTTTTGTTTCCTCCTTTTGCCTGGCATGTGCGTCAACGCAAAACGAATAAATAAATAAATAAATGAAAATAAAAACGAAATTTCTGATTTTTGATTTTTTTTTTTTTTCCTTCTTAAAATTGGCGTTCGAGTTTGTGAATTGGGCAATACTAATTAGAAAATGGATGCTTTACATTTAAATCTTTGCCCTGTATTCAATGCTGGAACGTTCTGGAAAAGATATTGGGAGGCCAGACAAAAAATAGATTTATAGACTCTACTGTAGATAAACTTTTGTTGACAATAGTTTTTTTAAAAATATGTTTACTGATTTATTATTCTGTTTGCAGTTATCTTTGTAATCTGTCACTGGAGGAAAAAAAAGCGATTTATGATGCGAAAGATAACAGTTAAAAAATGTTTTGTGTAAATTTAAAGTATTTATGGAAATGGAAACGCGATCAGGCAGGTAGACGAACTGAAGTCGTAAGCATTTGAAACCTTTTTTTTTTTTTTTTTTTTTTTTTTTTTGTTTAAGTATCTCCTAAATTATCTCCACAAATAATGAAAGATAAATGATATCAAGAAGTGAAATACTTTTCTTAAATTATTGCAAGCATTAAATAAATAAATAAATAAAAATACTAATAACAAAATGTAAAAATTCATAATTTTTCCAATACTTTTCAGCCGTTTGCATGCTGTTTTTCTATCGTCAATATATAGAAAGAAAAAAAAAGAACAGAAAACAAGAAAAGAGGCAAATATCTATAAAATATTTATTATTAGACCAAAAACTGTACATGTTTCTTTCCAGATTCTAGGAAAACAAAAGATAAAATAATCTTTGGATTAAAAGTCATCCATGCTTTATGTAATAGAATGTTTTATCAATGAATTTCTCCAGACCAACTTCCTCAACCATTTACAACATCATTTTAGGACATTTTTAACATATAATTTTTACAGATTTTGTAAACTTAAAACAACAATTACAACATGATTGTCCTGCTCAGTTCCATCTGACAGACCAATATTTTAATGACATAATAACATTCATATGTGACCAAAAAAAAAAAAATCTCCTGTTAAGATCGTAGTAGATTTAGCAAAGATCTTTTGAAATCTCATCTCTTTTTTTTTCTTTGTTTGAAATTTTAAAACAATTTTAAGTTAAATTAAATTTTACTTATGTGTAGTGATAAATGAAGATTTTAAAATAATTTTTTATTTTATTAAATCAAAACGATTGTTATAAATTATATACATTTTAATGATACCGAAGTGAATAAGGGAAAATTTTATTTTGTTCTTTCTTGCTATGTCAAGAAGCTATCGTCCAAACATTGACTACCTTTATAAAAATTTTAGTCAAGTTGTTTTTCATCCATCGCTATGATGTACAAATTAAAGGGTTGCCTTAGCAAAGCCATCAACGATAAAAAATATATTACGTTATTTTATTTCTAATATGATTTTACATCACGCACTAGTTAGAGAAAAAAAAAAAAAAAAAAAAAGCAGGGTCGTTACTACCACTACAGATTAGCGACAGCTCCGATAAACCTTTTATATTACACACGTTTTTGATGGAAAGGCTGAATTAATTTTAGCAAGAGCGGAAAATAACAGGATGTGCAGCAGAACTTTGCAGTGCTCTACAAACAAAATATAGAATCTTTATTATTTGATTTTTTTGCCCTGTTTTTTATATAAATGTGTAGTGCAGGTCAGATATTTTTTATCTCTTGCTAAACCCATCTTTGAATTAATAATAATAATAATAATAATGCATATAAGATAAAGATAAAATTATTAATTAATTGTTTAATTGTCTGAGCTGACTCTCAGTCACCATTTAATTGCCCGTAAGAGAGGAACACTGAATGATATTCAGTTTGAGACGCATGAGTCAGCGTCTTTATCTCAAATAAAGGAGCGAGTGAATGTAGTTATTAATAATACAAGGTAAGGTAATACAGTTGAACTGTTTAATTTTTTAAGTTTTATAAGAGCATGTTAAATTTAAGATTAAATTGATTCTGATAACTTTAAATTTGCATTATTATTTTAAAAATATAATAAAATTATTCGATCCCCCCCTTTTTTTTTCACTTTCTTCATATATATATATATATATATCCTTGTTATAAAATGCACTTAGCTCTATAATTTCATTTTAACTTAATAAAATTTTATGATTTAATTCTTTATAAAATAACGCACAATAATAAGAAGAATATACAGTCGGTAGCAAAATTATTCGAGCGCTAGCAATAATTCCTATATAAAAAAAGTACACTTAATACTACTTTGTTAAATAAATCTTGGGGAGCCATGTTCTTAGTCAGTCTAAGAACATGATTCGACAAGGATTTATTTAACAAAACAGTATTAAGTGCACTATTTTTTATATAGAAATCATTGCTAGCGCTCGAATAATTTTGCTGCCGACTGTATGATGTAAAAAAAGCATTTAGACAAGTAAATAATAATACTCTAAAAAAAAAAAAATCATCAACAAAATATAATATTCATAATCAATTAAAATTTCTTCGAACTTATAATATTTACATCTTTCTTAATTTGATGGAGGTTTAAATTCCTCCTGATTAAAATTTTTTAATGAATTCAGACAATTTGCTTCAAAAAACCACTCATTTCTAAAACTATTTCGATATAATAACCACTCAAATGCTTTAAAAATAATGAGTTTTGATCACTTAAGTGGACAACAAATCCTCATGAGCTCTGCTGGTCTCTCATCTGTCTTCACTTTGTTTGGTCACTAGAAGTTTTAGTTTATTGTCTAAGCACAGTAATGAGCTTAATATGGGTCGTAAAAATAGTTTCTCATTGATGGCTTTTCTACGGCTGTTGACACGATGTATACATTCTTTATTAAAATTTCTGGTCTTTAACAAATAAACTAAATATTATGTAGTGTAGGATTCTACCCTTAATTTCGGGATGATACTTGGCATTTAGCTTTAAAATTTCATTTAAATCTTACCATTCCATGAGTTAACAATGTCCAAATTTGCAAATATCGTCAGTTTATAGTTTTAAATGGCATTTGAAATTTTACAATGATAAAAAGATAAATAAATATTTTATTTTTCAAAGCAGGTTAATTATAGTTGTACATTTCGAAGAAAATAAAATATAAAATAAAGATATTTCTGTATGAATAGTAATTTATTTTATGAAGCTGTAGTTTAGTATTGACAATGGTTTATTAATAATAATAAAAACATAATAAATAATAATAAATGAAATACTACGCAGTTTTCCAAAATATAATGGATAATGCACAATATATTTACAAGGTAATTGTTAAAGTTTGTTAAATAGTTATTTAAAAATAATTTAACTCAGTAATTTTTTGGTAAAGCTTATAACTGATACATATAATTTGATTCAGTATGACAAAATTACTTAAAAATTTTTTAATGTTTATAAATAATAACATAAGGTGATATTTTTGTTTAAAGTAGTGGGTTGAATATATCAGGTGCGGCAGTGAAACGGGCGATTTTGAAACCTCCACCAGCGATACAAATTTATTCACAGCGATATAAAAGAATTACAATATGAATTTACAATGCTTGCAATTTGTGAGGAATGCCAATTTCGCAGGGCATGCTTGCGTGCAGAACGCCTGGGACTTCGGCTGAAGGCTTCTTCTACTCTTGCAACATTATCTGGTGTGCACACGCGTTTTGCACTTCCACCCCTCTTTCTCATCACATTACCCGTTTCCTCAAAGTTCTGTACCCACAATTTAATAGCATGCGCCGACGGAACTGGGGCATGACGTGGGAGATTATAATGAGCACGAAATACACGCTGCACGGCCACGTAGCTGTCGTTGTTTCTGTAAAACACCTTCACAGCAAAAGCGCGTTGTTCACTGGTCCAGGACGCCATCTCAACTGAACACCGATATCAGGGTCAATGGCAAAGGTTTGTTGTTCAGATGGCACCACTCTCGTTTTCTGATTCCTAACGTAATTTACTATTTCCATGGTTTCAATATCGCCCGTTTCATTGCCGCAAATAAATAAGTAAAAAACAAGCTTATATTTATGAAAATAAACAAATAAAATCTTATATACGTTTTCAAAACACGATATTTAATGAATGATAACACTGCTATGCATGAAAAGCGACTCCAACACCATATTTTGCAAAATCATATGTAAAATGACCTCCTGAATCCGAATATGACGACCATTCTGCCCCACCACACATCGTTTTTGGCGGGATGCCCCCTATTTTTATCAATTTTTGGTAATTTTATAGCTATAAATTTAATTTGTATGGAAAAAAAAAAAGGATTATTTTAACCGTTAAATATCTTCTGAGGGGCTACAGAAGTGAAAATTTCTAAAGCATGAACGTTTGCAGCAAGGGAAAAGTTAAGTGTGTGTGTGTGGGAGGAAGGGGGGATTTGCCACTGAAATTATGAATTTCATTTATTATATTTTATTAATCAATTATTACTATTATTTCTTATACATTATATATATTGTTTTCAAGTATTAAAATAATTCTTTTCCAATCTGCAAATCAAATTCATGGCCATAAAATTACCGAACAGTGATAAAAATTGTGGGAGAGGGTGGCGTCCCGAGAAAACTGTGAGTGATTTGGCAAATTGGGGGTCATATTCGGATCCAGGAGGACACAAGAATCAGTAGGAATGGTTTCAGGGCGTTTTTTTTTTTTTTTTTTTTTTGCAGCGCAGTATAATTTCACAAAGTAATTGTCTTAGTAAATATTTAAAAAATAATTTAACTTAAAAAATTTCTGATATATCTTATAATTAATATGTAAAATCGAATAAATATGATGAAGAGAAATTTGTTTATGGATTTCTAATAAATAAACAATAATGTAAGGGGAACTGCTTTACTTAAAATAATATGTTCGATAAATGAATAAACAAATACATAAGTAAAACACAAGCTTATATATATGAACAAAAAACTAAACAATTTCTGATTATTTTGAAAAGTGATTCTGAAACACTTCTGCTTTGCAAAAAATTTTTGAGTACTGAAACACTAATTAATATGCAGAATATAAAGTTACACTTGTAAACTGTTCAAATTTACTTTTGTACCGCATAAACCTTTTTTTTTTTTTTTTTTTTTGAGAATTTGATATCCTCCTATATAACATTAGATATATTACATAAATTTAAAATTATTCGCTAAACTAATACAATAGAAAAAATTAGTTTAAACATTTATTATAAAATTTTATCATTCACAATAAGTAGATATTATTCACGATCATAAATTTTTCTCATGCTATAATTTTCAGAATGAGTTATAAATTCCTCAGAATACACAGGGCATTTGAGTTTTTATAAACAATTTGAGAAGTAATTAATACTCAATAAAAATATTTCTTAATTATACGTAATAATCGAAAGAAAAAAAATCCTATAGTTTATAAAATAAAGTTTTATAAATCCTCAAATGCTCTGTAATCACTAAAATAGGCAACGCCACTATAGATTCTATGGCTAATCATGCTATTTAATGTAGATCAAGATTAGAAAAAATTTCCCTACAAGGCACTTTTGAATTTTCTTAAAAAAGATATAATCATAATAATCACAATTAAAAAATATAATAATAAAAGGAATTCTTTTTTTTTCTCATTGGGTTAGCAGGTGTAATTTTTGCGTTAATCATTATATAAAATGCAAAAGCTTTAACGTTTGCATATTTGCAGATTAAATATACCTTATTTTTGATTAAGACTTATAAGGATCTTTTGAATGGAAGCAAAAATATTATAACTATCAAATTTCTTTTATAAAAATTCCTTTTGAGTTTAATATGTATTATTGCTTTTTATTATTAACAAAAGATGTTTTTTGCACTTTTAGAAAGAGAAAAAAGAATAGTTTTCCCCTATCCATCTTATTCTCTGTGAATCAAAATATAATTGAATACTTTTTATGTTATAAATTCTGCTAATTCATTAATTAGTCTTGTATTACATATGACAGGGCTAGAAAAAGTAAATGAAAAAATATTTTTTTCGATGAAATGCAAAATTTCTGAAAACATAAAATTGTATATTGATAGATAATCTTTTATAAATGCCTTTTTAAAAAGCTCTAATACATGTATTGAAATTTAAACTTGGAATTAATTGAAAAATAGTGGTTTCTTTTTTATTATAGCCATTAGATTCGTATATTGCTTGAATAAAGAGTTTATAAGCATTAAATTAATATGTGAAGAGTTAAAACAGTTAAATTCATTGCTATTAAATTTTAAACGTCCTATGGTCAATTTAAAGTTTAAAGGTGGGAGTATTGGATGATCATTTATTTCATTACTTTTAACTTTTGATGACAATGTATAGCTAACAATATATATGTTTACTAGACAACTAAAATTTTTTTAAATTCTATTTTGAAGGGTGTATATGTGTGTGAGTTTCTGCTATTGGTTTTTATTTTTTCAATTATTTTTCTCTGATTACAGTTTGAGCAGCCTATTTCAAGTGCTTCGAAAGCTTGGTTTGAGTTTACTTTTTTATTTATTTTCCTAGAAATGTAAATAAGTTTTAATAATTGTGTTGTTTTAATTACAGTACAATTTAAATTGTGTGTAAAAATATAGGTATCTGTAGTTATTAACGTTTTATTTCAAAATAATTTATCATTGGTTTAAAATGAAAAATCGTTAAATTTGCCTAAGAGGATTGCAATAATACACTAGCATAATTTTTTTCATCATTAAATTTTCTTTCTGTGTTTTAGCGACATTTAAACTTTAAAAAACATTTCGAATAACAAAATTACACGTTTTTCATATTCATAATATATATAATTTAATTTAATGACCGAATATTTATATACTTTTTAATGATATAAATAGCAAAAATTTTAATATTTTACAATAATATATAGAGAGAATTAAAAACTTAACGAATACTATTATCAACAATTTAATAGATTTATTTTGCAATGTAACACTAGATTTATTTTATTTTATTATTATTTTTTTTTTAAGTAAACAACTTCAAAAACTTTTTAAAATGTGAAAACTGGAATCTATGACAGCATAATAAAATAAAGATTTTTAAACACAAAAGAAAACATTAATATCTTGTTAAATTTCATTTTATATAAAATGGAAAGTTTTGTATCAAAATATTGAAACATTGCCACATTAATAATTTTATTGAATACTTTAATGAATTGAAATTATTAGGCATGGAAAATTATCTAGATAGCTCAAAAGTCTTCCATTATTCAAATTTTATTTTTCATTGTCTGAAATTCTGGATCTGCACAGGAATATAAAATAACAAGTAGGAACACTAATTAATTATAATTCAAAATGGTTGTTTAAATTAATGTGAATTTAAAATAAAATTTTAAGATACTTTTTTTATTCTTTCGAGATTGGATCTTCAGTTTTAAACGAAATAACCATACATAAATATGTAAGAGAAGTAATGAGTCTATGCTTGGAACAACTGAGTACCAAAAACTTAATTTAAATCCTTTTTAAGCAGTTCCTTAATTGTGTTATGCATCATCATAAACATCTTCCACTCTAGTAGATATCAGAAATCATCAACCATTTATCAATATCATAAAAAAATAGGAAAAGCATAATAATTAATTCTAGAAATTATGGCAGTTTAAGAGCATCTATGTAACGGTTTGCACTGATGCAATGATGTATTACTTCTCACAGCACAATGTGAAGTTTGTCTCTGCATAGGCTTGGGGACAAAATCTCGCGGGACAAAATATCGCGAGGATGAAATATCGCCGACGTCAATGAATACAAAGCAAAAATTAGTTGGTAATTATTAGTAATGTTGTATAAAATTTCATGACAACACATACCTTAGTCAGAGCACTAACATTCTGACAAACCTACAACAAAAATGTTATAAATTTTACTTAAAATAGTTTAAAGACTATATTTATTAACTTTTGTCAAAATTAGTCATAATGAGTTCAATCCTTCTTATTAATTTTAAAATTTTTAATTCAAGTTTGTGAACAGTATTCAGCTTTAATGTCAGCAGTAATGTACACGATTTTAAAAATGTATTTTGAATAGTGAAAAGCAAAAATAAAAATAACTTAAAAATAAACGTAGGTAAAATAATGAAATTCAACTCTATGATTTATTTATTTATTTATTTATTTTAATTAATTAATTAATATTTATAAAGCCCTGTGGCCCCCTCCAGAGATCACACGGGACACAAAATAAAATTTTCAAATAGATCATACTATTTCTTTGACGCGATATTTTGTCCGGATCCCCCTCTCCATGTATGATCGAACTACCCTAACAGCACATTCATCCCTAGTACATCCTGAGGTTGCTTGTAGGATACATTTTTATTCTTAGGATATCCCTTGGAGAAGATGTGCTGTTAGGGTATATATTAATTTTTCAAGGGATTACTCCAACTCAAGAAAATAGAGTTTTAACATCAATTGATATAAAGATATTCCAAGCATAGTTACAATAATTTTCAGACATATCTCGTATACAAGACTCTATTCTGGTCACAGGAATTTTATAATCATTTAATTTATCTTAAATGCTGAAATATGAAGAAAAAACAAACAAATTTGTTTTGAACTAAAATTCTTATTATTAACATGCAGCTTTATCTTCTAGTAGACAGGTTCCAAACAACTGATTTTCCAAGAACTGATTTATGGAGTTTTGGTTTCTTAAATTTTAAGTTCAGGATGCTTACATTAATTTGAATTTCCAATAAAAAAACATTTTAATTGTAAAAAGCTACATTGATCCCTTTTCTTTATTAAAATTGTCTTCTGCAGTCGGTTCATGTATAAGAAGATTTGGAATAGAACATCAAAATACTCTGTCATAAATCAGTTCATGGATAACAAGAACTTAGTCGATGACTCATGACCCTTTATATTTACAAAAAAGTGGAGAGTCTCCATCACCGGGAAGAACTTATGTATAACTGAAAAAACTGTTTATTTACTGCACAGTGTTTTAGACTTGATTTTGTATAAATCACCATGCGAGAAAAAAGGAATTTGTTTATTTTCTTTTCAACATAGGAAAGCCCTTTTGAGCATATATTCCTTTTTTCTGATAACCGAGATTGTTTTTTTTTTCTAGATCAGCTGACGTAGCTTCGGTATTTCTAGAGAAAGGCACTGTCATCGGTTCTCGTCACAAAATGTCACGTCACCAGTCCCATGCATCACCAGATGTAAAGGGTCACCCTCTCGGACAACTGATTCGATGCATCCCTGAAAACCATGGTAATAGTCTTCTGGGAGACCCGTAGGAAGACTTGGACAACCGCCTGAAGGGGGAAAAAAATGAAATATTATGTATCTGAGTTATCTGATAAATTCTAAAAGTACATCGTGAAAATATTGCCACAAAGAAAACTTAAATTTGTTATCATAAATATTTACTATGGATCATACTAACAGGTGTCACAAAGTCTTGAGACAAGCGATCATTTCCGACATATACACCAATAAATGTCTGCCGAAATTGAAACAATTCGTTGATACCTTTACACCAAAACGATAAAATAATGTTCTGGCCAGACTTCGCCAATAGCTCTTGTTCGAGAAAAAAAAAAAAAAAAATTGCAATGACTCACTTGAAAAAAAAAAAAAAAAAAAAAACTTACATGCTAGAAGTTGACAAGAAAAAATTTTGGGATGTTTTTACTCGGTTAGTGTACGACAATGGATTGGGTGCAAAATCTGAGCGGCAGTTAGAGAATAGTTGAAAGAAGCTGACTATGTGACATTCAAGCCATGATGAAGAGTATTAAGAAAATATCCCAAAAAATCGAAGATAATAGACCGTTAAAGACTATGTAAGTATATTTTTCTAAAGATAATAGAATAAACTAAAGATTTTCACAAGTAATATTCAGTTTTTTATTTATTTGTACAACCCCACGGTTCTTTTAATTTGCCTGAAGGCTTTTGTGACACCTATTATAGTCATGTTAAGAAAAATGAACTCAAGATTTTGATAAGCAGAAATTCAGTTTTTTATTTATTTGTACAAACCACGGCGCTTTTAATTTGCCTCAAGGATTTTGTGACACGTATTATATACACGTTAAAAAAATGAACTCAGCCGATCACACATTGTGGCTCATGTTGAAATACCCCACCCACTATGCTATCTTACTTCCGATTCGATACATTTGTCTTATCTTAATCTGTTGATTATTTTTTTGGGATTAGTTTCGCATTTTAGTTTGTATGCAATTCCATACTATTTCCAATTCAATAATTTCCATAATGCATCTTCATGCGGAATTTTGACCTTTTCTTCCCTGTTAAGAAAATCTTAAATTTTTAATAATTAACAAAGTTTTCAAATCAGACTATTTCACAGTCGATAATGTTCATGCCAATATCATAAATGATATTTTAAAACTGGTCAGACATCGTTACGATGAAAATATTCCTCCTAATGCATGTTTATTGAAAAATGTACCTTATTTTCCCACGTAACGAAAAAATTTCGATTTTTGAGTAATTTACGAATCAAATTAGAATGTTGCAAAGCCATAGGGCTCTTGCCTGTTCCATAAATGTAATTTTAAAAATGGTCCAACCGCTGATCTTTAGTTCTTTGGATAATGTCTATACAGATTAAATAACTAATGAACTAACTCTCTAACAAACTGATTAACCTATAGGTATGCCACGTATCAGTTTTGTGATTTTTGAATTCCTCCCATTTCAAAACGCTTAATAACGTGAAAAAAAAAAAAAAAAAAAAAAAAAACTGGAGTTGAAAAATTTTATTTATACGTAAATTTTCCATACTTATAGTATGATGAGGAGCTAAAAAATATTATGAATTTTGAAAAAGCGCTCTATAAGTGATCAAAATATAGGGGAAACTATAGTTACTTAACTTTACTAATGAAAATTGTAAATGATAATTTTTTTAAATATGATAAATCAAATGATTTATTTTTTTCTAAATTACAACATTTCTACCATTTTTTTTTTATTTATTTTATTTTTTAGAAAAATAGCACAGATATGAAGAGTGTAAAGTGGGAATTTAGAAATGATTATGCCCCATTTATGCAAAGTACAGTTTATATGTATTATTTACAATGTTATAATACATTTGTATCAACGTATATTTTACCGAAAAAAAAAATTCAATTAATATCGATTTGAAATTTTAAAAACTATTTTGGATATTCACAAATTAATAAATTTATGAAAAGTATTACACACACACACACACACATATTTTAATTGTTCGTCCTATGTACGTTCATCGACCGGTAAAAGAATAAATTCAATTTAAAAGAAATTAAGATATTGAAAGTGCATTATTTAAGCGACGAAACAAATTTTTTCATATGCATTATTACAATATTTTTTATTAAAATTTAATAATATTTCAAAATATATATATTAATATCTTTTAGTTAGTTTTTTTTAATCATTATTATGAATGCAAAATAAATTTATTAACTTACTAACTGCAGAACATTCATATGAAAAACAAACAAAAAACAAAAAACAAAAAATATATATACATATATATATATATATATATAAATGTTTAAAGTAACTTTGATAAACAACTTAATCTCATTAATACATGAAAAGCAATTATATTTAAATTTTAAGATATTCAGAAGAATTGGAAATATTCTTAAACATTTTCATGTATCTAATTATACTTGTCATGAATAAATTAGAACAAGAAAATCTCATTTGTGAATTTATTTTATATATATCTAATACTTTTTTTTTTTTTTTTTGTAAATTTTATAAAGTACATAGTTTATATTTAATCTTTATTTTTCTTATAATTTTAAAAACTAATTATTTCCAATTCTCAGGATTCCTAAGGAGAAAAGAATGAAAGATTATAAAAGTTAGAAAAATGAAACAATAATTTAAATTATTATCTTCAAAAGTTATGATTTGACCTGAATATGTCTTTGATGAATTATCTGGATCATCTTTTAAAATTAGTTTGAATCTTTTCAAAATGAACTAACTTGAAACTTCTAGAATTTAAAATTTCCTTTTAATCATTGATAATTGAAACTTTGAATGAATTATTTGCCCTCCAATTCCTTTCAAAATTCTCAATAACGTTGAGAATTTTATTTGTGAAAAAAGTTTTTAATTTAAAACAAAGGGTAATTGCTTTAGTTGTAAGTAAGTTGTAAATAATCAAAATAATTATTTTAATGTTAGTGAATTTACTATTTCAAGAAATATTGAAATTAAAAACATTATGCAATAACAGGATTGAAATGAGAAAAAAAAAAAAAAAAAAGAAATATAATTATCAGCTAGAATTAAAAGTTAGTAATTTTACTTTCTTCTATATGTAATATAGAGAAAGTATTGGATTCGTGAAAATTTTCGAACTCCGGTTTTCGATGGATTTACACGTTTTGGGATGTCCTGAACACGATTTGATAGTTTTTAGAAAATGTCTGTCTGTGTGTATCACGAATTTTGTGGACGCAGTATCTCACGAACCAATGAACGAAATTTAACCAAACTTGGTGTTTAGTTGAACTCTGACATAAACTGGTGCTGATTAGATTTGGGGATTAATCGGTCGACAGGTGGCGCTGTGATCGCATTTCCCCCCTAAATTTTTAAGATGGCAGTATAGGACAAAATTTCGTATAAATGTACATAATGAGAGTTGTTTTTTATTTGTGATAGTAAAATTAATATGAATTATTGATAATAGTAGCAGCTACATATGAAAAAAAAATTGCATGTGGGGGCATGGAAATTTTCAAGATGGGTATCTTTCGAAAGGTCTCGTCAATACCTTTAAAACGAATGGTTGAACTATAAATCTGTGATAATTTAAAACAAAGTTATAGATTTTTTTTTTAATATTGAGAATAAAATTGAATTTTTTTTGGATATTTAGTGTTATACTACTTCTCTAATATGGAAATCGTCTGCATTATCATGGAAGATAATTTTTTTTTAATAATAATTTTAATAAATTATTTCTACTGAGTGAATTTGTATAGGAAAATATACAAGAAAATCATGTAGTGGCCACAACATACTAGTTATCTTTTAAAGAAGTAAATGGTTTTACGCGAATCAAAGAATTCCTTATAATAATTTTCCAGCTCTTTTATACATTTGCCATTTTCACCTTCAACTATCTGCTTTAAACGATCATGATATCTTGATAACTTTTCAGTTTTTAATTATTTGGCCTATTATTACAATAGCAGAGCCTAGAGTTAAAAGTACAAGTAATTAATGAAGTTAAAAAATTTGAAAAAATTAAAAGGAAAAATTGAGACTTTTGGTAATAATAATACGCAAGAAGTTATTTAAATATATACATATATATATATATTATGCTTGTTTTTTCTTAAAGTAAAATAGTGGGATTATTTAAGGGAAATATCAAGGTAGTGAAAATTTGAGCTTAAGAAACAAAATAAATGTATTTCAAAAGAGAGAGAGAGAAAAAAAAAAAAAAAAAAAAAAAAAAGAAGAAAGAAAAAAGTATTACGCATTACTCTGTGGTTTTACCGTTCGCAGATGATTAATCTAATCTAATCTAACTGTCTTGTTTGCTATCCGAGTACATATACATTTTATCACCTACATCCATATTGTTTTACAAAATTTTCTGTAATGATGTATTACTTTATGTGTTTGAGTATATAAAACTTTATGTTTCTGAAGTACGAAACTGTTGATTATTTGCCGCCGTCTAGAAATGATTAATGAACAATAGAGTGTATATTTTCGGCATTTACAATCAACAATATGCGAGGATATTAAGTCGGTTTGAAATAATTATCATTTGTGATGCTAAGAACATCGATAATTTTTGTTGCCCTTTTTCAAATACCAAGTACGACCTTTCCTCACTAATCAAATTTACAACCAATTTTTCTCGTGATTCTGAAAATTTTTTACATAATTTTAGAATTGGTAAATAGGTATTTACACAAGGCCTGTCCCGAAAGTAATGCGCCCCATTTTCTTCTGCCGCGACTATCAGTCGCACAGGGTTGCTGCTTGCACGGAAGGGTGGGTGGAGTCTTGGGAACAGAGAGCTACCAGCGGCAGTCGGTTCCGATCTTCTGATGAGTTACATTGCCTGTTTTAGTGAACCCTTGTGTGAGTGCTCGGTCGAAATCAAGATGAAAAAAACTCTCGAGCAGAATTGTTGCAGTTTTGTGAGGACGATCCCGCTTTTTCTGACAATGTGGTAAGTGGTGACGAATCTTGGATCTTCTTGTATGACCCAGAAATAAAAAGACAGCTCAGAGGGGCACACGACGTCGTCCTCACGCCCTAAAAAAGCAAGAATGAACAAATCGCAGGTCAAAGCGATGCTCATTGTATTTTTTCGATTCCAGTGAACTGGTCCATTTTGAATTTGTTCCACCTGGCCAAACAGTCAACGCCAGATTCTACGTCGAAGTACTGAAAAAGCTAAAGCAACGGTTCAACCGCGTCAAGCGCGAGATCAAGAACTCCTGGAAGCTGCACCATAACAATGCTCCCAGCCACACCGCCTTTATGACGACCAACTACTTGAACAAGGAGGGCATCTCAACGTTCCCCCAGTCGCCTTACAGTCATGATTTGTCCCTGCCCGACTTCAAAGGACAGCATTTGGCGACCCTGGAGAACATCAAGACGGCTACGACGAGGTTACTAAAGGACATCTCCGTGACGGACTTCCTGGACGCATATAAAGCATGGAAATCGCTTTAGAACAAGTGTGTTGAGGTAGGAGGGATGTATTTCGAAGAATATTGAGTAATTGTACGAATCGGTTCAATAAATTTCTTAAAATAAAAATGGGCGCATTACTTTCGGGACAAACCTTGTATTTATGTATGGTAATAATTTTGTTGCGTTGAATAACTAAAAGTGAGTTAAAAATCATCCATAGAAAATATTGATTACACGAAATACAAAGAAATAACTTTATGCAAAATGAAAGTGGTAGAATTATAAAAATTTCATCGAATTAATGCTGGTGTTTAGTTATCAATTGTCTTTTTATACGTATGTTTCCAGTAAGTTAAGTGAATAAACAAACAAACAACAACAAGAAGAAAATACCTATCCAGTAGACTCCATCTGTGTTGAGTTCGGTGGCGCCCGGCTCGGAAATGTTGCTGACAGGAAGATTGTCATCTAGTGTTAAGCTCCCATACCGCATATTTCTGGGAAAAAAAAAAAAAAAAAAAAAACAGAAATAAATTTGACCATTATCACACTGAGGAAAAAAAATATACCGCCTTCCTCTAGAATGAATAAGTGGCCATTTTCTGAATCCCTTAACTAGAAATATAGATTTCCGAGTTATGCGCATAAGGCACGCCAATAAAGCAAATAGTCGAAATGATCGAGAATTTCTAGTCTACACGTTTCTAGATGGTGAAACAAAATTCTGATTATTCTGAATACTCTGAATCTTTCGCATTGCGAAAAATTCTCGCTTGATTTTCTAGAATCGGGTAATAAACCAAGATTATAGTTTCTGAAACCTGCCTCTTGTAGTCTCATTTATTTGCAGAGATTTTTAAATAACTTCGCCCTCGATAATATAGGCAAACGCTCTAGAATTCTAATAGGGGCTTCTAGAACTCGCTTTTCAAGGGGACTAGAATTTATAAGGATGACATGGTACTATTTTTTCTAGAGCCACAATTTAGATTCTAGATGTCAGTTACAGAATTTTTTTGTCAGTGCAGCTTATGTTATACTTAAATAATTTGTTATAACAGTTACTAAATAAGAAAAAAAAAATCCCTTTTCAGCAAGCTTAAAGGCAAAGGTAGATTCCTTTATGTTAATGTTACAAAAGTAAAGAAATATTACATATGCATTAACACATACTTAGTCAATGGCTTTGTTCCCACACATTGCATTATTTACGTCGCTGTTCTGTTTACGAGAAATTTAATTTTCAATTACAAAAGGGTTTTATTCATTCTGCTTAAAATTTTTGGCTAGATTTATTGATCAGTAAATGTTTCAATTTTTAAAAATCCAAGCTCCTAATCATTCAACAAATAGAAACCATAAAGATTAACAATCCCAGCAATGGTGAATCCGGGAGGGGGCTATTGAGCTACAGCCCATTCCCCACCCAAGCTGAATCAAAATTATAAATTTTATTTAAAAAAAATTATGATTGTATGATTAATTTTATAAAATTCAGTATAATAAATTGTATGATTTGGCGAGATTTTGGTGACAAAACTTGCTACTTAGCAATGGAATTTTTGATTTGGCGGCAAAATTTGATAGTTGACGACAAAATTTTTGATTTGGCAACGAAACTCGTTATTTGACGGCAAGATTTGGCGAGCTTGGCAATGGAGAATGGCTGCTTTGGCGTCCTTATATTTTCTTCCCACGCGAAAACCTCATATCTCTTCACAGACCAATATCTTGTTTCCACAAGATATAAAGTCAAAGGAAGCTGTAACATATTACTCTCAATTTCAATTGTAAATTTTAAATTCTTGCCGAAACCGGCCTTCTAAACTATTCACCACAAACGATATTTTTATTAAGACTAACGTATTATTTTAATTTTATATTTTTAAATGATTTATTAAAGCGGTTACTATAGTTTTTATAATTTTCAGTGATCTTTTTTATTATCATCTGCACGTGACGTAAGCATCAGATTATAAATTTAAACAATTAAAGCTATTGAATAGCATTACCCACTATTATAGGTATTATATGCACTTACATTTTGGAGACTGTGTGATAAGAACACATAAAATTAACCTAACAAAGTAAACACTTAAAAATTTTCCGTTAAGAGAAAGAAAAAATAAGAAAAAGAAATCGGTAGATCCATTTTTTCAAACAACAATTTCCAAGATTTAAAACTGACGGATTTAATCAAGATGACTGTTAATTTCTTTATAATAACCACGTAATACATGAGAAAGGAGATCTAAATTGAGTTTATTTAACAAATTTCAAGAAAATCGTTAGAGCCGTTTTTGAGATACCGACTTATACCAAAAGTTGGTATGATCACGTGTTGACCAGAAAACAACAATTATATACAAAAGGATATCTGAAGGGGATTTAATATGGCGAGATTGAAAAAAAATCCGTACAGTCATTTAACGCACTTGCGAGACCTGAATTTGAGCTATTTATACAGAACGCCTATCAGTTTTCCTGAATTAACCAACTGTATCATTCAAAAGGACATCTAATAGAGTGTTTATATAGCAAATTTGAAGAAAATCATTTGAGCCGTTTTTGAGATAATGACTTACGGTTCCACTTCCGGTTTTCGATGTCCACTTTTGGTTTTTTAGTTTTCAGCAAAAGTTGGAAAAATCATCTGTACACTTGATCTGCCTCAACTGTGAAGTTTCGATGTTCTGTCTTTAGTAATTTAGGCAATATGGTAGTCAGAAGATTCGCAAAACACATACAAGCAGACCAATTGCCAAAAACTACTTATTTGGACTCAGGAGACCTTAAAGCATGCAAATAAGTTGGAAACTCGATATCAAATTTTTGGACCGAATACAATACTTCCATTATCTGCGGTATCGGGTAATGGAAGTAAAAAAATCCATAAAAATCATCCGGAAATTTTAAATTGAAGAAATTTCACGAAGAAATAATACGTAACCCCATATCATGCATGCCAAAATTCCTCTGACTGTACACAATCTTTAAGCTTAAAGAAAAAGAAAAAGAAAAGAAATAACAAAATGATTGTACAAAAAATAAATAGTAATGTTTTTCTCGAACTCCAAGATTAGAAGTTAAATATTTTATGTTGTTTTGTAGAAAAACAGTACTGCGTATCGACATCAAATACCTTTTGATATCTTAATAATAATAACAAATTAGATGAATCAGCTTCGCGAATGTTTGAGTACGAAGTAGCAAAATGCTAAATCGTAATAATTTATAGGTAAGAATATACGTAAGAATAATTTTGGAATATAATAATAGAAACTTTAAAATTTTAATGTGATGCATATTGTAATACCCTTTCTTAGATATTAATCAAGTATAGAAGATAACATTGTTGTCTTTACGATTCAATGCATAATAAATCGAAATGTATATTAAATAATAACAAAAACAAACAGAACTCTTGAATAGAATTTAACAGAATGTTCATAATCTAAATCCCCAATAAAGGTCTAATTAAACTGAAGTTTAACATTTGCATAGCCTGGAGGCTTTCTGAATCTATCATCTGAAATCTCTGAATCCAAACTATTATTCTCCGAAAATTGAACATTTATTAGTTTTACAAGTCTGAAGATTGAATATGCTGCTATATTTCTTGGAAGAGGGGGGTAGTACTTTTGTTTATTGCTTATATAATCGTTCGATCATTCCAAGAAATAAAACGACGTCATGATGGGCATCAGCAACAGAGGTGGCAATAATGCTGAAAATAATATTAAAAGTCTAAAAAGGAATTTAGATACACTGATAAAAAATTCTGTAACTGACATCTAGAATCTAAATTGTGGCTCTAGAAAAAATAGTTCCATGTCATCCTTATAAATTCTAGTACCCTTTGAAAGCGTGTTCTAGAAACCCCTATTAGAATTCTAGAGCGTTTGCCTATATTATTGAGGTCAAATTTATTTGAAAATATCTCCAAATAAATGCGAACACAAGACGCGAGTTTCAGCAACTATAATCTTGGTTTATGACCCAATTCTAGATAATCAAGTGAGAATTTCTCATCATACAAAAGATTCAGAATATTGTTTCACAATCTAGAAATATGTAGACTAGAAATTCTCGATCATTTCGTCTATTCAGTTTATTGGCGTGCCTTATGTGCATAGCTCGGAAATCTATATTTCTAGTTAAAGGATTTAGAAAATGGTCACTTATTCATTCTAGAGGAAGGCGGTATATATTTTTTCTCAATGTAAGATTTTTCAAAACATTAGCTAACATGAAACATTAAAAAAAAAAAAAAAAAAAAAAAACATATAAATTGATGATATCCTAATGCACTCAATAATCTATATCTTAATAATATTTTAAATGATTTAAAAATCGCTTCATAATATCTTTATGCGTTTAAAATGATATTGACCCTTACCTCTCTATAAGCGCCGTGTGCCACCGTGAATCGTCGACCCTGTGTCGACTGGTGATGAGCAGTGGTTCTACTTGCTTGCCCAGGTTGAAACTGAGTTGTGCGTATCCCTGGTTGATGGCCAGAGCCAAGTAGTCACCCCGCAGAGTCGCTCCCTTGTTGGTCCATAAGAGAAGACCACGTGGCTGGCTAGTGCGGAATGTTACCTCGATGTTAGTCTCTCTCTGCCCTTCAGATCTGATAAAATATGTCAATTTCTTAACTTTTATCATATAGAGGTACAGGTTAATGTAGCTACATGTTTTTTCATAAAAAGTATTAGAAAGGTTGAGAGGTCTTTTTTATGAATACGATAGGGTAATTACATGGAACATGGTAGTATCAGGCTCTCAGAACGATGAGATTTCCGCTGTTTGCTACCACTAATGCCATATAGAAATTTGTATTTTAACAGTAGATTTATATCATTAAATATAGAAGTGACTTTAAGACACATACTCTAAGACATTTCATTAAAATATGGAGAATTGACCGTAAAATTATATGGACAGCTCCCTTCGTTGAGAAAAAAGCCCAGTACATGTATTTGTAACAAATTTCTGAAAATTCTGACTGCTGACCGTTTATTAAAGGGACTGTTTTATTTTTCGAGGAAACAGTTCACAACTTTAACTAGCATAAATTTATTTTTACGGTCAGTGACTGAGTATTTTTTTTTTGCCAGTCACTGGCCGTAATTTAGCGGTGCAATTTTTCACAGTGTAGGAAACGATGACAGATACGAGAATAACCGTTGATACTACATTTACTATGGAATTTTCCAATGCTTAATTAAAAAAAAAACTAAATATTTATTTAATCTAACATAAAAAGAATCATTAAAACAATAAACAACCATTAAAAACCTTTATGATGACAACATAATATTAATAAATATTCATTATTAGAATTTATTCCTGTTTTAACCCATTAGGCGCCAAAGCTCCCAATGCGGGAACAATTTTTTGAGAATTTTTTATTTTCTCTGCAAGTAATTAAGATAAATACATTTTTTATTTTTAATATTAAATGTTGAAGCGCCTAGCTTCGTTGGCAATATTTCAAAAAGTTTGAAATGTAGCTTCTATTTTTTTTCCCAATTATTCAAACAAAGATGTTTGTTTTTCTGCAAAACATCAGCTAAAAAAAAAAAAAAAAAAATCAGCAAAAATAACTCATTCGAGTTCAGAGGTTTAAAACTATGGATATAAAATAAAACAGTTCTTTTCTTAAATTATAACAAACAGGGATCAAGAAATCTAATTTAAAAGGGTTTTGCAGTTTTTCAATATCTGTTCTACCCCAATCAAGTGTCAAATCTCCCATTTTGGAAACATATCATACCTTATAACAAAATATTTTTTTAAATTACTTAAACTATACATGATTAGAAATGCACATTGAACAATAAACAACCAAAATACAGAAAAATGCAAAAATTTTCAGTGGGATTCATATAGCAGCGTTCAATGGGTTAAAAAAGAAAGCTATCAAATATGATTTGAGATACGCAGTTTGCAATTATAAAATAACTGAGCTAATTTAAAACTTTCTAATATTACAGACGAAATATGAAATTACTGATGTCAATTACTGCGTTAGCGTTTAAATACAAAAATTGCAAACTTTCGCAATTACAGTCGGGACATAATTTAAGAACTTTATCAAATAAAAGTAAATCACAATGTGCTTGAGGTATCAAAACAGTTTAATCGACGAATAAATTTTATATTCAAACACATTTAATTAAGTTAGTCAAGCAAAATAAACAGAAAATTCAATGATGTTTAATAGAGAGAAAATCAAAATAATAATTAAATTAATGAGACTATGCCAACTTTGTTTCATGTATCATTACGATTGCAACAGATAACAAAAAATACAGTAATCACACCGTTAGAAGACATTTAAAGGTCATTCAAAAGTTGATTTATGTTTTGCGGATTGTTTTTGTCATCCTTTCATGAAGTTCGTGTGTAACATCTCTTATACGCCATTGCTGCTATGTATTCTCCAATGCCATGCATATTAAATTACAGACACAAATCGTTGTCATAGGCATAACATGTTCACTCTTTTAATTAATTAATTATTTTTGTATTTGCAAATTCATAACGTAAATACGCAATTGAACATAACAATTTGAAATTTGCATCAGTAAAAAGTTGCGATGAAAAGCAAGAAATATACAGAATTAATAACACAGATTTGCGAAATTGTAATTTTCTTTCTTTCTTTTTTTGCACATGAGTGGCACTAACGTGTTTTGATACGCTGAATTCAGAAATGATTGTCTTTTTTCCCTATCATGTAAAAAATTTTCACAAAGATAAGGATGAAGATCGGAATAATTTATTCAGGGGCTATAAGAAAATCGAAAATATTTATGTATAAAATTCATTAAAATAGGCTATTATTTACACATTATATGTTAAATGTGTTTCTTTATATTGAAGCTCTATTTAGAGCATTTTACCTTATGTACGGCTTCTGGTCCTTGTGTGTGTGTGTGGGTGGGGCGAGATTCTCTATGCAGCATTCAACAATAATCTGCTAACATGTTAACACTCCATCGTCCCTGATACCTCTTCATTTCTTTGATGTTTCTATGAAATAGCTCTGTTTATGTTCTCCACGAACATTATCTAGATTTTACAGAAAATAACTTACTTAGATGGGAGTTGAAAGTGTGGACTTTAAAGCTCAAACAATTCCATTTTTTTTTTTTTTTAACTGTACGCGATGGAAATTTTTGAATATTTTTTTCTTAATCAATATCCAAAAATATATTTAAAAAAAAAAAAAAAAAAAAAAAAAACGTCACAAAAAAAAAAAAAAAAAAAACACGTCACCTTGAAGGAAAATATTTCATTGCCGACCTGTGTAATTAATAACATGTAGTTTATATATTTACTAGCAAAACCGTGCGAAATATTCGCCCTTTATTTCTTTTCTTATTTCTTTTTAAAATTTGAAACTCATAAATGTTATACCAATTTCACCACCTAATTAAAATTTTAATTTACCAGAAGCCAAGTTATTATTAAAACCAAATTAATATTGTACAATAGTGAAACCAAAATCATTCAAAGAAAGGTTTCCAAATGAAATTCATGTTTCACAACCCAATTTTCATACTTCCACAGGCAGTGCAATTTTAATATAGGACTCCCAGACGCCTTTTAAATTTTTGTTGTCATGTTGGCGATGATTTTTATTAATTTTGGTACTTTTTTATTTATTTATTTTTTTAATAAATAAATAAATGAAATAAAATAATATAATTCATATTTCGATTATATTTTTTATGACTGTGTTTTTCAGTCAATTTATGACACAAAAGTTCATATTGTATATATACTTTTAAAATATTGCTAGGTTTAAAATAACGCTTGCAAAGATTCTGAAGAAATAACTGTTGAAAATACATTTTTTTTCTCGTAAAATAATGTCATCAGACAAATGTCGACATTCTTTTTTATTAGTCTATTGAGCCTAGTCAGCGTGCTTAAATATTGTTCATGTATAAATATTATTTTTTTATCCTCGCGTATCGTATCGTTTCGACAAAAAATAATTGAAACTGGTCCACGTTAGATAAATCTGTACTGATAAGTATAAAGGATTTAAGTCCAAAAATGTCGATTTTGAGTTAAGTACATAGTCAGACTCAGAAAAAAATTCTCTATCGATTGGTCCAAAGGATTTAAATCCATGTCATTTAGTCTTTGAGAAAATTCATTGGTAAAAAAAGGTTCAAGTCAGAAATTTAGCATTAATCTTTGGTATAAAATATTTACTTCAATTTTTTCCCTTTATTAAATGAAGGTTGACAATCACTGAATGGTATAAAGGGTATAAATCAACATAATTCCTTTTTCCTTATCGATTCTTCTACTTAGTTTTTAATTAGTTTAACTTTATTTTTCGTTTCCTGAAAAATGAAGAATATGGACTTAAATCCTTTATACTTATCAGTACAGAAATATTATATCGATTATTATTATTATTATTATTATTATTATTATTATTATTATAGATTTGAAATACATTTTTTTTTTTTTTTTAACAGGCATCATTCTTTCTAAACTTTATATAGAATTTGCTTAGAAGAACAGGTCTATAGTGCTCTCGTGAATCAAATGATTGATGGACACCCATAAAAATAGACTTATTTACATGAATTGTACTATATTAATTTAAACAAGATCATTAAATCTGTTAAAAAATATAAATGTTGGAAGTACAAAACGTGTGATAATAGAAAAAAAAAATTAAATAGATTTATATTCTTTGATTAGATGTTTGGGTTGAAGTCTATTCTAATGCAAAAGTTTTAAGCAACGAAATAATTAAATGAGGATAGTTAAAATACAATGTTTGAAGGCTAATATTTGGCTCACAAATTTTTGTAAGATTATTTATACAATTTTTGCAGTTTGAGAAGAAATGCAAATATTATTAGTTTTATATTGGTTTCTTTTTTAATTTTTAAATGTAAAATCTTCACATCCCTCTCTCTGATATATATTTATCAAATATATAAAGAAGATAATGAATAGAAAACTGTGTATATATATATATATATATATATATATATATATATATATATATATATATATGGTTTACAAAAGTCTGCATGACGCATTATCAATTCTAATTTATTCACAGTTATGTTTATTATGATTGCTTATAAAAGCGTATTTTTATGGGATATTAGGTTGGCCAGTTTTATGTTAGTCAGTAAAAATATAGTCAAAGTACAAATATTTATTTTTCAAAGTTTTATTGGCATTTTATTTTTAACTATCTATGTTCTGCGACATGCATGTAAGCAGTTTCGCACAATGAAAGACAGATTTGCTGTCTGTACTTTAATAAAATGGAAATGTTGATTGTTAGGTTTTCTTTCTTTCTTTTTTTTTTTTTTTGTATTTGTATTTTTTGTATGCATTTGTCCCCTACAATTTTCATGCATATGGCATGGGAGCTGGGTGCACGAGCATTAATCAAGTCTTGGAGACCAGGGTTCGAACCATATTTTATCTACTTTCTTTTGAGAGTAAAATAAATAATATGGTTTATTCGAAATACTAGTATATACTTATTTCACGAGTGTCGTTATATTATCAATTATATTTTCCAATATATATATATATAATAAATAAAATCTAAAACAGCATATTTTTAAAACCACTTTACTAATTGTTTTGAATAATATCTAAGTATTGTGCATAACTTCTATCATTGAGGATGCAGTCTGTATATATTTACAAAACTCATAACTGGCTAACAAATAATTCTAAATTGACCGAAGCAGTAATTCTACATCAATAATAATGAAGGTGGGGGAGGGAGGGTTAAAGTTGTTTTTTATTATTTTAATTTAAAGATTAATTCATATGAAAATTCGAGCATAAAACTGATATTGTAGTTAAAAAAAAAAAAAAAAAAAAAAAAAAAAAAAAAAAAAGAATTTCAACAGTTAAATCTCTTTTTTTATTTTTGCAGAATTAAAATGGCCGGAAAGAGCTAACTGTATCCCTATTAATCTAATTTCAACGTAATGAAGAATCGAATGAAAAAAAAAAAAAAAAAAAAAAAGAATACACTTGTAGTATTGATAATCGATAGTACTTACTCTGATATTAATTTATTGGAAAAACTCAAATACATGCTGCCATCAAAAGCTACAGGGCGTTCTAAATCTTCTTTGGCAATTCCTAGAACGAACAGAACTTTTTAATTTCCAAAGAAAACTCTTCATAAAATGATATCAATGTATTTTTCAGACTGTATAAATGCAGAAAATTTTTATAACCTCAGGGTATTTGATAAAGATATTGTTAATTTTATTAAGATTCATAATCCATTAAAATAGTTAAAAAGAGTAAATATTCGAAAAGTTTTCTTGATTTTCCTCATTTCAAATCGATTGTAACGATTATTTTATTATTATTATTATTATTAATTCCAACAAAAAACAAAGGAATGCATTTAATAAAAGCGAAATATTTATAATCTTCCATTCCAGAATGTTTGTTAAAGCATAGGTTTTCATTAAAAATGTTTATTTTATTTTATTTTTAAAAGATACTGACATAAAAACAACTGGAACAATTACAAAAGTTGCATTTAATAAACTAATTTTATTTACTAATTCTTTAAATTCCCTTATACATTATCTTGCAATAAATGACCAGACACTTTCGGTTTTAAACATTTTGGCAAATATCTGGAAGAAAATTTCACGAAATAATTTCATAAATTTAAAGGCTTAAAGAATCTGTTATGCCTCATTTATTTCATCGAAAGTTTTGTCCCGAAGGCAAAAAGGAGACCAGTAAGAACTTGGGGAAAAGAAGGTGTTTGAGATTACCCTGTTAAAATTAAAGTTTAAAATGCGTTGTATTTGTAGCATAAGATTAATATTGCCCTTTTAGTTTAACTATATTCATGTGCATCAGAAAGCATATAAATTTACAGAGATATAAAGATTTACTTAATGTAATCGAAATATTTTCGTATGTTTTTTTTTTATAACATGCAGGGTTTAAAAAACTATGCAACATCATTAAAAAAAAAAAAAAAAGAAAAAACTTGACATATTACAATAGAAGAAATACTGTGATTAGAATATAAAAGAAATGATTGATGAAACACGAGCATTTATATAAAATAATTTTTGAGTGCATATGCGCAAAATTTATACAGTTTTTCAAAAATAATTTTTAGCCAAATATATTAAGCGACGTATATAAATCTCCCAACCAAATATCGTGGAAATTCAAAAAGTAATCGTCGATAGAATGGACTGAATTTTATTTGCTCTCTCTCTATCTCGGGAAAAAAAAAAAAAAAAAACTTGGAGTGAATTTACTAAAATTTTTATTTTAAAACAATTAAGGGTAATTGCTGTACGCTGACTAAAAATAAATATGGATAAAAATCGCTATTGTTTTGCTTTCTTTTGAGTTTTGTTTTGCTTTTCTCTTTGAATTTTCACGATATTTGCTTGGAGTATTCATATAAATAGCTCAATACATTTTTCTTGAAATTTCTATCACTTTTATAAACGAAGTTATCAATTAAAAACGTTGCTTTAATAAAGATATTCTATTTGGTAACTGCAAATAATTTCTCCAAATTGGGGCCTTTTTAGTCTGTAACGTCACAATCACTTGAAAAAATAAAATATTAGGCATGGCGTGAATAAATAAATAAATAAAATGTATCAAAAATGTCAAAAAATAAATAAATAAATAAAATAAAATAAAATAAAAATAAAAATAAAAGCATTCGAGAGAGAGAGAAGAAAGAAAAGATTATTAAAATAGAGAAGGCGTCTAAAAATAATCGAGATTTCAAAAATATGCAAATATCTAATCCATATGAAATGGATATTAGTTTCTATTTTACTTTATTTGAGCGTTAGGTGAAAAATATTTTTCTAGAAGATTGGGTTTGAAATTTATTATCACTTTTAACTATGGATATTGTTCATATGATAGTATGCGAACTAGAAGAAAGTATTGAATATTACGATTATGTTAAACAACTATTGCTAAAGCATTTTAAACTAAGCCCAGAAGCTTTTAAAATTAAATTTAAGAGACATCAACATAAATAAGGTTGTTTATGTTTATATAAATATTTAGTTTTTGAAATCAAAACAAATTTACTTGATTGGCTAAATGGTCTAGTTATTACACTTTTCGATACAGATTTAGTATAAGATCCTTTTTGGTGACTTTAAAATTTTTATCGCCATTATGGCAATGAATTAAAATGGCTGTCGCAATTGTGTAAGTAAAGACCTTGCCGAGAGACTTACGAACTACTTCGGTGACAAATTTCAAATTTCGCAAAGGGGTTCCTATACTAAAGCTGTTCCGCGAAGCGAGTTGGGGGAGGGGGCGAAGCTTCTTTCAGGGGTTGGGGAACGGAGCCCTTTCGTATTAAAACATAAAATAAAATTTTTGGAAAATAAAAATAAATTTAACAGTTGTAAATTTTCTAAATTTAAAAACAGAATTTAAAAAATAATTAGGTGATGAATAATTTTTATAACAAATTTCTCTATAAAATAACATGGGATTTGGTTACTGGATATGGGGGAAATTTTTAGAGGAGCTTTAAAAATAATTCAAAGTTATTTTACTGATGACGAACTTACTTCTCTCGCACCTAGGTCCCCAGTAGTAGAGGGGACATCGGCACGTGGGTAAATTCAAATGTGGCACGCATACACCGTCATTGAGGCACTGTGTTTTATTCTTGTCACATGGAGGGCCCCTGTACCGACGAACTCCGTGAGACCAGAGAGCTCGGGACAGGGGCCTGTCCCAAATTTCACCATTTACTATAAGACGCTGAATAGCACCATTCAAACCCACGTGAACTCCAGATTCTGGATTAACACGGTCAAGACTTGGAACACCTCCGATGTACAAATTCTGTTCAAGATTCAACTCCGAGAGAGATGCCTGTGATAAAAACAAGACAGTATACATTTAAGTTAGAATAAATTTCATACAGTGCGTTAATGATACATGAAAATTTAATCTTTGCTAAATATTAAAATATTACATTTTCAGTCCATGTTTAAACACAGTGGACATGTACTTTTATCACCATTACATGAAATTACTTTTTATGTTGGGACCCGAATAGTATAACGTGTGTTTTTAGGATATATCTCAAATGAATTTTTATATACAGTAGAAATTAATTAAAATAAAAACCATAAGTTACGAACAATAATGGCAAATTTTATTTGTTTTATATCTAAAACTGTTTTATATATATAGTATATACATAAACGCATAAACATGCGACAGAAAATGTAGCACCATACGGTATTTATATTACAAGAAATAAAGCACCTGTATGCTGGAAAATTAAAATAATCGAAAACCTAGCATATCCGTACGACATACACACACACACACACACACACAAACACACACACACACACACACACACAAACACACAAACACACACACACACACACACACACACACACACACACACACACAAAAGTCGTACGAAGAAAATGTTATGTAAAACAAAAAATGATACATATATATTCATCAAATTGAACACATACAAAAGTCAAACTCTATTGAATGGATGTAAATAGAAAGGGTTGCATCTTGGCGATGTTGTCGCAAAAATATATACTACCGCCATGAGAACAGAAGTGCACATAATTACAGTAAACAATATATATATTGAACATAATAAAACAAGTTTGGCTGTTGTCATATAGCATAAACTTAAATTCACACAGGAATGAAAAAAAAAAAAAAAAAAAAAAACAAGCAAAAAATTAACGTTTGAAATCTCACTGCGATAATACATAACACGGAATTATAAATTGATTATGATAAAATATTGAAATTTCTGTTTTTTAGCTTTAACCAGTTCACTGGTCAAGACGTGTCTACACGTTATGTTCTAGTCGTACCTCAGCGAATATGACATACTGACACGTCACCGCGCAAATAATTTTCGCATCAGTTCGGTGACTGTTTTCAGTTCGTACGGTAAAATATAATGGTAAATTTTCAAATGTATTTAGATATTTAAATTTAAATAATAATCATAAATAAATATTTAACTGGTGAATAATTAATTGTATGATTAGTTGAAACTTTAGTTTATGCATTTGAAAATAAATAAAGTTTTAGAAATTATGTTGAAAAAGGAAAACTAAGTAAATAATCCACACTATACAGTTTAGTAATCAGTATAATTAGTTTGTAGTTGAAATTGCATTAAGAATTAGGAATTTTGAATTTAATACAGATTTGTGAGAGGGTACGCTATAGATTGTATAAAAAAATAAATTAAGAGAATGAAAGGAATTTAAAGGGATTTTAAATAATTAATAATTATCAAGATTATAAATATAATTTAAACTTCATGATTTGAAATTTAGAAATATTTTTTCAAGAATTAATCTCACTATTTTTGTTAATATAATTATCATATTTATGGTTGTCGAAAACAGTAATTTTAAATCACGAATTTGAGATTAGGGAATTCCTTTATCAGTCTGTATTAAGAAAATGATATAAAATAAACTATATCTCAATCGCCGCAGTAGTAATTGCAGCTATTTCAAGTGCTTTACACTTTGTTTTCAGTTTGAAGTTTTTGAATTTTGAGTAATATTTGTTTGATAACGCGTAAGAATAAACAAATCTTTTCCTGTACCTATTCATTCATTTTCCTCTACTTTCTAGAAATTTGTTTCCTGTACAGTTATTACACGTAAAAATTTTGTCATAAATCAATTTTATCCTTATTCATCCCTTTTTTATTAATATATATATTAACTCTGTCCCTCATTCTATCGTTACTCTTTTAAAACTCATTATAATTTTCTTTTCTTTTCACCATATAGTAGTGAAATGTATACTTCCAACTAAGTTTTTATTATCTTGAAATGTAAAGATTTTGTAGCAGCGTATAAATTAAAGATATAAAAAAAATTATATGTTTCAGAAAAAAATATATAAAAATACTTTGAAAAACTGATTTATAATAACACATTTCTAACAAGTAATTTTTAATTGTAAAATAATAACCACCGTAGATTCTTTCGTATAGATGGGTCCGTCGTCAATTTGCAAAGATCCATTTTTCCACAAACGATGCACTTTTACTGAGTGCCATTCATTCAGGGAAATAGATTCTTGACTCCTAAATATATAAGAAAAAATACTTTTCACTTATTATGTAACTAACTGCAAAATATAATTTTTTCTGAAATGAGAAACTAATAATATAAAGTTAATTTCATTATTTACTATTTTCTGTTGAATTACATATTAAATATATACGTTCTATACTATAAGAAAACTTTTAATGTAACAAAACATCGAAAAGTAAAAATAAAATCACCTTTCAAAGTATTTATTTTCTTACATTAATACTGATTTTGTATATAAAAACAAATATTACTTCATTTAAAAGTATATCATTGATATTTTAATTAATGTTTAAATAAGTATTTATGTATATATAAATAATGTTAGAAGACTGTACAATGCAAGAGAAACATATGACCAAATGCCAGATTTAATTAAAAAAAAAAAAATCTGTTGTGAAACAACCACACGACTTCATTACCCACTGTTACACATATTATATGCATTTTTTGGAGATAATGTGATCAGAAGATATAAAAGTGACCTAAAGAAGTAGATATCTAACATTTTTCTGGTAAGATAAACTGTTTACACATGTAAAGGCATATAAAATGAAACTTACATATAGCAAGGTAAAAAATAAGAAAAAAAAAAATGGTAGAGTTATTTTTTGAAACATCAATTTTCGAGATCTACCTAAACTTCTGACCTACCTAAACAGGGTAGCTGTTAATTTTCCTTTAATAACTGCGTGATACATGAGAAAGAAATAGATTTATATAACAATTTTCAAGATAATCGTTAGAGCCGTTTTTGAGGTACCAACTTTTACCAAAACTCAATTATTGACAGGAAAAGAATAATTACATACAAAAGCATATTTAAAAGTGAGTTAATATGGCGAGTTTGAAAAATATCCGTTTTTAAAGGAACGCGCTTGCGAGACCTGAAATTGAGCTATTTATACAGGAAGCCTATCAATTTTCCTAAACTAACCAACTATATTATTCGAAATTACATCTAATAGAGTGTTTATACAGCAAATTTGAAGAAAATTGTTAGAGCCGTTTTTGGTTGGTTGGTTGGTTGGGTTTAACGTCGCACTAGTGCTGCGCAGATGGGCAATTGGCGACGGTCTGGGACACACTCCTAGAAGCAGAGCCGTTTTTGAGATACGGACTTACGGTCCCACTTCCGGTTTCCTATGTCCCACTTCCGGTTTTTCAATTTTCACCAAAATTTGGAAAATTTATCTGTACACCAGACTTGTTTCAATTCTAAAGTTTCGTAGTTCTGTCTTTATTAGTTTCCGAGATATAATAGCCAGAAAATTCTCCACATACACACACACACACATGCACACTGACCAATTGTCAAAAACCACTTTTTTCGACTGAAAGAACCTTAAAACTTGTAAATCAGGTGAAATCTCGATATCGAATTTTCAGACCGAATATAATACTTCCATTACCTACGGTAGTAGAGTAATGGAAGTAAAAAAAAGCGTTTGAAATGAATATGTATAAATCTAAGATTGCTACTTATTAAATGCTAAATTTATACATGTGAACCATTGTAGATATATCTAGGAATAGCTTAACGAAATATGAAATAATCCAAAATATGCACGTTATAATCAACCAGAAATACTTGTGTTCTCTAATAAGGAACAGATTAAAAATAACAAATTTGCAATAAAAAAGGATTGTCTATTCACATTAAAAATTTTAATATAAAAAAATGAACAATGATTAATTTTATTAAATGTTAAAAAACGTGGGTTCGTACATTCTTCAGAGAGCAAAATAAATCTCAAAATTTGGAAAATTATAGTAGCAATGTATAACAAAACACTATACTGTACGTCAATCTTGCGATGAAAAAAAAAAAAAAGAATAAATAATAACTAACAGGAAATTGTGCATATAAGTAAGAACCACAAGTCATATAATAAAAACGACATTCAACACACTGTAAGAGTTGAGGTGTAGCTATTAATTTATGAAGTTTAGTATACATGTATATATAAATAAAATTTATTTACCTTATTCGTACAACTCCCCTGATATTAAGCATGAAAAGAAAGAAAAAATACAATCTGTTAGTCTTAACGCATACCTAGAGAAAGGGTATATACACTTTAACTTTTCTGTACAATTCATAAATATATCTCATAGTTTTTCATTACTTATACGCTCCATCCATAATTATTTATTTCTTTTCATATACTACATAATTTATAAATAGGATAAATCAATGCATTCTTATAAAAAATAGAAATACTTCCATTTTCAGTTATACTTTTCACGTATTTATGTCACCCTGACAAAATCTATTTTACAATCTTTGGCAAAGGTTTTTACAATGCAAACATTTTGAAAAATATCTTCCACCACAGTTTCAAAATAGAATATATATATATGTATATATTAAAATATTTTTAATACAATCATGCAACATAGAAAATTAAAGCCAATAAGTAGATAATGTACGGTCGGCAGCAAAATTATTGAAGCGCTAGAAATAATTTGTATTTTCTAAAAGATGTGCACCTAATACTGTTTTGTTAAGTAAATATTTCTCGAGTCATGATCTTAGTCTTTATGCTGTTTATAAAAAAGTAAGTCGATGACAAAAATTAGCGATTAAAAAAAAAAAAAAAAAAAAAAAAAAAGTGGATGTGGATGTGGGTTTTAATAATTTTGCTGGCGACTATAGCGTTAAATAAACGGAATTATATTGTAAACCAGGAAATTGAAATTATACGTTAAATTTCAATGACGATTTGTAAACATCCTCCTATTGTGTCCATTATTGATATAAATTATATGTATTAAAGCACTTAACTCTATAATAATTAATTATATTTGCTAAAAATACCATTCTCGGTCAAAATAATAATGCCGCTGTTTACTGAACAGCACAGGCTCATAAGATTCCACACGATACCTCCAGAATAACAGTTTGAGAGGTTTTTCCACCAAATTCATTAGTACAACGAGCAAAGTGCCTGTCTCAGCCTATCAAACAAGAATTCTCTGTGCATATTTGAAGTTATGCCAGTGTTCTAATATCTAAACGCAGTACCCATACTCTTTGTTTCCAAAAAAGGAACTGGTGTTAATAGCCAGATATGTGGATTACTGTGAATAACGTCTTACGGAGAGTGTCATTCAATTCTTCCTGTGAGTAATCTGATATTGGTGTTAGGGTTAAGGCCAATTTCTTGCACTAGAGCTCTAGGCCTGAGGGTGCGTGCCCTCCATTGGGTCTTTGAGGTTCTAGCCCGTATTTAGTGAGTAATCCGGATGTTGCTCTAATAGTCACTTTTTTCCCCCACAGGATTTTCAGTTGACTTTCGCCAGGAAAAAAGTCCAATAAACGGGGAAATACTTTCTTAACCGTTCTCCGAAGTGGTCGAGTTATCAGTGAAGACTTATCACGTTTGAATCGACCTCCGATCCATCACCATTTGAGTTCTTCGACTATCGAAATAGTATTCATGATAATTTACACTATCCCTTTTCTGTAGTACTAGTCAAAGTAAAGTTCCCTAGTTCCCTTTGCAAGTGCATCCTGCAGTGACGACGGACGAGCAATTATGCTGTTTATATGTGGTATGTTAAAATTTGGTATGTGGAAAATTCACAAGATTCGTTCAAGGTATCATTATTTATTATTATTATTATTATTATTATTTGTATAATAGAAGTGTCTTACTTTCTTAAAAAAAAATGTTTAAGAAGACCTGACTACATAACGCTTTGAATTGAAAAACTGCAACTTAAGCAAATGGAATGGTACACAGAAGGTTGTAAACTAATGAATGAATGTTTATATTGCTTATGCAATCCACGTGCCATCATTGCCTTTGTTATATTTTCTGTTTTTCTAAGCAAAGTATGCCCTTAGTGTACAGGTTTGAACTAAATGTTTTTTGAAATTCCTCGAAAGCAACTCCTGAAATGTGTAGATTCCAAATTTGGAAGCAATCTGCTTACTCGTTTTAATTATTGGAGGCCTTTTATCGCAAAATTTAATATAACCACCATGTAAATGATCCTTGCCGTCGGCAAGTGCTTACTCGTAGAAAGATATAATGCTCGAGCCTACATTCAATAGAAGATCTTTATATTTTTGCCATTTCTGCAGCGTTATCTCTGTAATAGTACATCTAACGCATGTGGCACCCAGCTTTATTGAGAGGCCCATTATTTCTCTCTCAGCTGCTTTTTTTCAATCGTACAGGAAAGCTTGTTATATTATCTACAGTCGGTAACAAAAGTGTCCGAACACTAGCGAAAATTCCTATGTAAAAAAAGTACACTTCATACGGTTTTGCTAAATAAATCCTTATCGAATCATGTTCTTGCACTGACTGAGAACAGGATTCGACAAGAATTTATTTAACAGGACCGTATGAAGTGCACTTTTTTTATATAGGAATTTTTGCAAGTGTTCGGACACTTTTGTTACCGACTGTACGTGGGCCGCGGAACGTCTTTTACCTCAGTTGCGATCCCCCTGTGCCATGCAACAAAGCAATATTTACTAGATTAATAAATGGTACAATAAAAATTTGAGTTTTAATACACATTACTAATTTGGATAAAAAATACAAAATTTTCCAGAATTAGTGATAATAATACCAAAATATAGCCAAAGTTGACAGTTGTTTACTGTGTTCAGTCGTGAAGTGGTAAGAGAGAGATTGATATTTTTACTTAGAAATGATATTAACACTTTGTAAATGCAAAGCTTGCTTTGAGATAATGCAACTTGCTTTGAGATAAACTAACTTTAAACGAAACTAGTTTTGAAGTTTTATTCATTTATTTATTTTTTTATTTTACAAAATTAATCACTATTATGTAATTCATAAAAATTCTATATGAAATAATGTAATGTAATATGGATTGATAACAAATAATAATAATGGTGTAGGAAAATTTCAGTTGTTTTTGACTCTAGATACACTTTGTAAATACAAATGAATGATTCTTATCAAGTTGAGGTTTTACAGTCATCATTATTAAAACATTATTAATACGCATTATTAAAACAAAAAGAAGGAAATATTCAGTGTATCTAAAAGACGTTAGGACAGGAGTGTAAGTTAAGGTATATATTTTGTTATTCAGTTACTGGAAATCTAAAGTGTACGGCTATAAATTATTATTTTTTACCTGAAATAAAATACATAATTTAATCAAAGTGAGATAGTCTTAAAACCAAGAGAAGAGTTGTAAAATATTATGGGAAGTTTTGATTATCAACTCTAATAGTATGTGGACCGAGGATGACGTTTATAAAATATCATTTTCAAAATTTCATATTGACGTAATGTTTATTGATACATTTTTTCAATAATGATATATATTTATGAAGCTATATTGAGAATAAAAAGGATTTCTTTGGATTTGCTTCGTTAATTTATATATCAATCAATTTCTACGGAAGTTTCAGAAAAAAATCTCGGAAAACTTCACTGGCAAGGTCGACGAGTACGACGGGGGATCGAACTCAGCTCATCTCGTCTAGCTTTGAAAAGAGAATCTCTCAGCAACTGGGTAAGCATGTATTTATTAAATAAATCCTAATGAACTCAAATGCATACTTAAAATATTACAAATTTTAATTTGTATAATGCATCCCCCCCCCCCCCCCTACCTTCCTAAAAAGTTTTAATTATTTTTTTACTGATATGTTATTAGAATAAAATAACCCTTACTTAAAGCGTTCCTCTTCGACTTGCGGTATTTTAAATTGGAATGTAAATGAAATATTAAAAAAAGAATCATATTATTGAAAAAAGAAAACTACACTTACGAAACTGAATGTACAGAGCTGCCGAGATCATAACGGAAATCAACATGGGCATTTTTTAGAGTGATGGCGACAAAGTCACCTTTGCCTGAGGCTTGTTGACCATTATAGAGAAGGGTACCATCCAGTGATCGAGTTAGGAACCAAACTTCGATGTTGAAGGCCTGCCGGACGTTTGATAAAGTCGGAAATTCTAGGTAAGATTGACTGTCAAAGTCTGGTATAAATATTTCGTCAGAATCCTTGAAAGCTATAAAAGATAATAAGACATAAATAAAAAAATGCTTTTATTTCAAAATGCACTAAAAGTGCTAATTCAGCAGATGTGGATAATATGCATCTATGCAAAACTTCAGTTCAATCACATGATGGGTAAGGGGTTAAAATTCAAAAACAAATTTTGAAATGGAATTAAGGGTCCAAGTCCAAGCCCTCAGCCTTACCCCAACAAGTTCGTTACTGCTGGAGCATGTACTGCCGTCGGAATTATATGCGTATGCAAAAGTTTAGCTCAGTTAGATGATAGGAAGTAAGTTAAAATTCGAAAACAAATTTTAGACAGGAGTTGGCTGTCCAAGGCCTCAGACTCAGACCCCCAACACTAAGTCTGCTACTATTTGAGCATGTATTCTCATTAAAGTACGCAAAATTTCACCTCAGTCGGATGATAGGAATTGGGTGAAAATTCAGTTCTTAGGATTCACCCACACATATAAACGAACAGTATCTCGCACATTAATAAACAACATTAGCTCAGTTGGATGATAGGAAGTAAGTTAAAATTCGAAAACAAATTTTAGACTGGAGTTGACTGTCCAAGGCATCAGACTCAGACCCCCAACACTAAGTCTGCTACTATTTGAGCATGTATTCTCATTAAAGCACGCAAAATTTCACCTCAGTCGGATGATAGGAATTGGGTGAAAATTCAGTTCTTAGACTTCACTCCCACATATAAATAAACAATATCTCACACATTAATAAACAACATACCAAATTAAATAAAATTGAAGAAAAATTTAAATGTATTATTGAATATTGAATCAACAAATTTATTATAGAGGTTTATTTCAGGGTGTTATAAAATGTACAAAAGCATTCATTGTTGCAATTGTTATTTCCCTTTCAAAAAACATCAGCAATCAATAATTGTTGGTGTTCATATTTTGCTGATTTTCCTGGTATTAGAATCCTGAAACTATTTTATTGGTTAGTTCATTGAGCAGGTTTTATACGCACTAGTGTTACACTACGGGAAATTGGCGACGGTCTGGGACACGCCCCCCCCCAAGGGTGGTTCGGAGACATGTCATCACAATGTTGATTCTTCACGGAGAGGATGATTCCTCTCGCTTCTGTGACTACCAGAGGTATAATATGGATAAGGATGTCGAAGTCATTGCAGCAACGGCAAATTTTACGTGTTCCATTAGCCATTAGTGTTCAGGGCGGTCTTCGGCGGGTTCGAGTATCGAACCCACAATCTTCTATTTATAGGCGCAGCGTTCTACCGCTATTTTATTGGACTATGTGAGATGAAAAGACTTTTTCATAAACATTTACCTTTTTAATGCAAAAATTTCACTAAATTTTATCGAGCACTTAAAATTTGTGAATTTTGCGAAGTACGAACAGAATGTTAATTATTACTAAAGAAAAAAAAACAATTGAGATAGGAAATTTCAGAAGTTTACATAGAATCAAGACAATATAGAAGTTTTTTATTTGCTATTTTTAGGACTTCTCTACATAATCACCATTCAGAGTTATGGATTTCTTTCAATATTTCGTAATTTTTCGAAGTCCGTCATTGTTGAACAAGGTACGTGTAGGCAGGGGTCGTACTCTCCGCCCATTTTTCAGGACATCCTCATGAATGTGAATATTTCAAATTTATTGTTACCACTAGTTTTATTAAATAATGTGTACCCCATATAACAATGGCACATTACTATAAAGATACCAGAAGTATTTCTGCATAAATTTAGTGGTGGCAAAGTAGGTGAAAATTTCTTATCTCTGAGAGTGTCCTGAAAAAAAGGGCGGAGAGTACGACCCCTGGTGTAGGATACTTCAAACTGTTGCTTCTTGAAACAAACAAATTGCCATTAATAGCCACCATTTACAACACTATGCATTTAAAAGTAAGCAATCATGCTGAATAAATTTTATTCAGATAATCTCATTTATTTTTTAGCAATAAATAAAACTTTATCATTTTAAAGAACATGCATCTTGGCATTATAATGTGCATAACTTTATAAAAATGTTTCATGGACAGAAACGTTATGATTGTTTTCCTTCATTAAAATAAGAATAATCGCTGGCAAGTTATTACTAGATAGCCTAACGTTATATTTTTAATTTATGTTAACATAAACCATCTAATCCGAATTATATAATTTTACTTGACAAAGAGGAGACTACTGATACCTATATCTAATAGCCTGTAATAAGATAAGTGTCACTTTGTAGTGGATGAAACTACACTTTGAAATGTGTAATATATAATTCATTTGAGTCTCATATGGTGATAGGAATTAGAATAACATTAAGATCTAATCTTCGCTGTGAACATATATACTGGCCATTTGTTTAATCGAAAGAGGTCGAAGATAAGTTATTATATTAAAACCAATAATAGTTTTAGATAGATTGTACCATGAACTTGTAAGGGGCATAAAACAATCTTTAGGAAAACGTTTAATTGTGACGCAGATTATATGTAAACATATAGATAAGTTTTATCTACACCACACATGATATAATTTCATAGCAGTCTTATGTGTGTTTGACACTTTGGTTTTGCAAAATAGTAAGTTCGTCATTCCTCCTCCTCCTCATCCATCGTCAGTGTCCTACTCATCAGTGGAAAGTAGTAACCTATTCCTTCCGAAAAATTAGTGAGTTAGTACTGATTCGGCTTGACGTTGCTCACCCTCTAAATACAAAGGTCCTTTTAACACTAGATTATTACACTCTTACCTTCCCGAGTGTCGATTGCGAACTTTCTCCTTTATTTTTATTTTACAGGTCAATTTTGGTAATTTCTTTTCTTTCGAAGAATTGTACTTTAAATATTGACAAGCGTGAGATACTGAATAAACAATGAAATTCAAACGCTTAAGAAAATTACTGTAAATCCAATGCTAAAAAGATACATACAACAGTTTTTTTTTTAAATTATTATTATTCTTTACCTTTCTCGTATAAGTTTTACCGTGCACATTTTTGCCATGAGTAATTGAAATACATCAAATTACTATAATTACTTAAGCGACATAAAGGTAATATTTTTGAAAAGTCTGGCTAAATGTTTTTCAATCTAAATTTCTTACGTATCCGAATGCAAAGAATATGGTTTATTGCTTACAAAAATATATTTCCTCCCTTAAAAAAAAAAAAAAAAGCTTCAGCTTGAAATTTACAGAGTAAATTTTCTGAAAGCAGAAAGGAATATGAAAAGAATCTGGTGTCTAACAACCACAAGACTTCTGTTAGCCACTGCTACACATATACACTTTTTAGAAATAGCATAATCAGAAGACTTAAAATTGATTTAACATATTAGACACCTAACAATTTTCCCACAACAGCAAATTGATACATACGTCTTACACAGCGTGTAAAAAAATATATATATATATTATTAGAGACATTTTTTGAAACACCCAATTCCGAGATCAATTTCTGACCTACCTAATCACAATAATGTCAAGTTTTTTGTAGGAACCAAGATACATGCTGAAGAACATCTAAAAAAGTGTTTAAGTAATAAATTTGAAGAAAATCGTTTGAGCCATTTTTGAGATGCCGACTGCCAATTGGTTCCACTGCCAATTTTTACCAAAATCAGGCAAACTCATCTGTTCACCTGAAACTAACAATTGCATACGAAAACATATCTATAATCTAGTTAACATGGTGAGTGTAAAGAAAATTCGTAGAGACTTTTTTAAGGAACGCACTTACGAGATCTAAAATTGACCTACTTATACCTTCTATTAATATTTCTAAACTAACCAACTAATGCATACGGTAGGACATCCAAAAGGATGTTCGTAAAGTAAATTTGAAGAAAATCGCTGGAGCTGTTTTTGAGATACGTACTTACGGTCCCACTCTGGGTTTTCTAATTTTTACCAAAAGTTGTAAAAATCTTTTGTATACGAGATCTGTATTAATTCTAAAGTTTCGTCGTTTCGTCGTTTTGTCTTTAGATTTGAAATATAGTATTCAGATGATTCCTACACACATACATACTAACCAATTGCCAAAAACCACATTTTTGGACTCAGGAGACCTGTAAATCAAGTGAAGTTTCATATCGAAATTTTTGACCGAATACAATACTTCCATTACCTACTGCAGTCAAATAATGGAATTTAAAATTAAGTGAAAAGGAGACTTTCAAAATAAGAAACGGCCTGTAGAAAAATAAGTGCCTATGGTTAAACTAGATTTTGAACTGAAAACAATTAATTTGAGTTTAATGAGAACGTAATAAAAATTGTGCCGAAATTTCAATGAGAACATATCTACGGACAACGTTTTTAATCAAAACAGGTTAATGATAACCTTAACAACACACTTGTCCACAATACATCCTGAAGATATCCATGGGATGTCCATAGACGTCCTTTTCATTCATAGGACATCCTGAAGATTTCGTTTGGAGAAGATATGCTGTTAGGGAAGTTATAATATTAAAACCACTGATGTTTTTAATAAGATCACCTAGCAAGTTTTCAAGCGGCATAGCTGTCAACTCTTCTGAATTTTTAATCATTTTTTTTACCTTCGTCTTGCAAAATTTCAGTTTTTAAATGAAGCAAAATTACTCACTTTTGAAATATTGATGCTTAAAAGACAAAAGAACTGGCATTTTAATCACCAAAAATGGTGAAATATTTCTTTATCTAAAGTTTGAAATTTTATACGACGAAGATAACTATTCTGAAAAAGTGGTTAAAATGTCGAAAGAGTTTATAGCTATGCAGCTTGAAAATTTACTGGATGATCTTATTAAAAACAAAGACCACCAGTGGTTTTAACATCATAAAATATCATCAACCTATTAAGGGGCATAAAACAAGTTTGGTGAAACGCTTCGATGCGACGCAAATAGAATGCAAATTGTAGGTAAATTGCGTCAGCCCAAACACATGCTATCACAGCAGTTTCACATGCGTTTCAAAGAATTTTAATTGATTCAATATACAGGTGTTGGACAGAATAATAGAAACACTTTCATTTTTTTATGTTTTGTCGAATATCTTAAAAAATACCTAATGTGTTGTTCTTGAATTTTGGGAATAAGGAAAACATGTCTTTTCTCATATTTTGGAGCAAAGATTTTGTCACGAACGCCTTTAGGGGGCGAACAACAAATACAATAAAATAAAAAATATTTGTGATTACCCTGTATCTGGGAGTGTGTCCATTCGTCTGCAAATTTTAGATGCCATTATAAATGCTATATTTTTTGCGTGTGCAGAGTTTTGTGAGGCTAGCTCGAATAATTAAAAGTTATAAATATTTTATTAAAAAATACAAAAATTTTTCGAAAGTTTTTACTTTATAACTATAAAGGTTTTTTTTTCGAAATTTCATGAAACTTTCAGAAAACAGGACAACATATGCCTAAATCATTATACTATAGTTTTAAACAAATACATTTAATATTCAAAGAGATATGGGTAGATGTAGTAAATAATTTACTACTGCGCATGCACAGACTGTAGCAAAAAGACTTTGATACAGTTTAATGCTCAACTGTATAAAGTACCTTATAAAAAAATCCAGTACAATATTGTGAAAAGTCATTGAGATATTGGTGATTAAATGAGCTGTTTTTCATCTAGGGTTTTTCAAAAGGGTTTTTTTCGATAAGGTGTCATTCATAAATGAAAATTTGTATGAGAAAAAACATTATGTTACACAATAAAACTTAATACAATATTTATAATTAATTCTTTTTTTTTTCATAGGTATGTACTACATACTTATTAAAAAAAAAAAGAAAAATTAATTGTTTGAAAAGAAAAATTAATTTTTTGGTAAAAATTTTATTTGTGAATGACCCCTTATCGTAAAGAACTGCTTAGAAAACAGCTGAAAAACAGCTCATTTAATCACCGATATCTCTATGAATTTTCCTGATATTCAACTGAATTTTTTTTATAAGGTACTCTATAAAGTTGAGTACTAAACTATATCAAAGTTTTTTTTTTGCTACAGTCCGTGCATGCGCAGTAATAAATTATTTACTACAACTGTTCATATCTCTTTGAATGTGAAATGAATTTGCTTTAAACTGTAGTATAATGATTTAGGCACATATTGCCATGTTTTCTGAAAGTTTAAAAAAAAAAAAAAAAAAAAGCCTTTAGAGTTATAAAGTAAAAACTTGCGATTTTTTTTTTGTATTTTTTAATAAAATATGTATAACTCTTTAAATATTTGAGTTAGCGTCACAAAACTCTACACACGTATGAAATATAACATTTATCTATAAAGGCGTTTGTGACAAAATCTTTGCTGGAAAATATGAGGAAAGACATGTTTTCCTTATTCCCAAATTTCAAGAACTACACATCAGTGGCGGATTTAAGGGGGGGGCTAGGGGGCTGAAGCCCCCCCCCCCCCAAAACACTGACTTTCACTACTGAATATTGCAATTGTAAATTTTTTATCGGTCTAGAATAACACTTTGAAAAATCTTAGCCCCCCCCAAAAGTCAAGTTCTGGATCCGCCACTGCTACACATTAAGTAGTTTTCGAGATATTCGACAAAATATAAATGTCCAACACCTGTATAACTAATTCATATTTGTAGAACAATATTTAAAAATGTGAAAAGTAATATTTACATCTTCTACATAAATTCTATTTTCTGCATATTAATAAAACATTTATTTCATTACTACAATAAAATCACATTTATTTTTGTCTCCTCACTTAAAACTTAACTGCAATATTTATTTTATACTAAATACTCATATCACAAACTTTTGTAATAAAACTTTTTTGAAATATACTTAGAAATTTATTTAAATGACATTATGTTAATATACAGTTTTTGTATAATATTCATGACTAAAAATATCAAATTCCTTAATTCATAAACGGTGACGTGGAGTCTAACAGATTCTCGTTCACTTATTTTTTATATTACTTTTACGAGAACCCATGTATTTAATTTGGTTTTAAGTACACCGTGGAAACATCGCATCGTCCGATTCCTGTACTGTCACCTTTGTGCTTTGAATAATACGTTATTGCGATCACATTTTGCGATACTTTTGAAACTTCTTCTTATGCAATCAAATTGAGTAGTGAAAAGTATGTCTCTGAGACAGCGATATCTTTGTGAAGCACCAGTGCAATACTTATGCATGCACCAGTGTAATATCTACGTAATGTGGCATTTCATGTTGCAAATAGAGGACACTTCCATGTTTGTGCCACATCCCTGAGATGTATATGGAGTAATGTTACGTGCCTGCGATATCACACTGCGATGTATTTTCCACGTTCTTGGAATCAAACTGTGCAATATGGAAATAAGTCTATCGACAGCCACCATCTCAATACCTTCTAAAAAATGCTTTCAAAGAAAACTTGCTGTAATACCTAAATATTTATAAATGACATTTATGGAATTCGTTTTTGATAAAACACGGATCAACATTTGAAAACATCTGATTGTGGGCTAGGTGTGTGAGAGATTCCACATCACTTTTTATGTTATAAACGTGAGACCTTTCAGTTTATGGTTTAAGAGAATTCACGAATACAGTTTAAAAAGATTTTCCTATTATCTATAAATTTATTGTGAAAAAAGTAGTAGAATAATACTTACATCTTTCACAGAATTTTCCTGATCTTTCAGGCAGGCACTTGCATATGAAACCATGCTTGTCGTCAGGTACACAAGTTGAACCTTCAGTACACGGATTGTGGATGCACGCGTCTTCCAATGTCTCACACAGTTTACCTACATGGACAAATATATATGAATAATAGACTAAAATGTTAAATATTTCGTGAATATTTCCGTATTTCTTTTAAATTAATCTTAAATTACTTCAAATGATTAAAATTTTAATGTTTGTAAATATTTTGCATAGAATAGCATTGTTTTAAAACCTGTATCGAGTCAAACTAAATTAAAATTATTATTATATAAAAAAACGGATTTTTTTTAGTGATATTGAACTTATTCCGTATATTGTACATTATGCTTTGCAAAAGTAACAGGGCATTTTAGAAGTTTTCTTTTCAATATCAATTAAGAATTTTATTTCGAAAGTTTTGCTATTTATAGAAAAGCTTAGATAAAACTTTTAGAGAAAGTTGCATTATTTAATTAGAAGCGCTGTAAATAACACACACACACACAAAAAAAAAAAAAAAAAAAAAAAAAAAAAATACAGTGCTCTAAATTTTTAAATAAAATTATAATTGTAAATGGAGTTAGAAAACTTTTTCTAGATTCATATCCTAAATTAAAAGAAAAATCACATTTGGACAATACATACCAGTAAAGCCCGGCAAACAAGAGCATGTATATTCGCTTTCCCCAACTGGTTCACATATGGCATTGTTTTGGCATGGCATACTATTGCAAGAATTACTGGTACATTCATCTATTATCGGAAGAAAAAGAAAAAAAACATTAAGATAAAACACTAATAATAGATTGGTTCTGAGTTAAGTTTTAGCATTATGTTATTGCCATACAAAATAAAGTCCATTTTGCTACTTATCATGTATGCAACTGGGCATTAAAAACTTTGGTTGAAAGCTGAAATGGCATTAATTAGTAATTTGATTTAATTTAAATTGATTTAAACCAAGTGGGGTTGATTACCTTTGTTTCCTTTTCGTAAAACTATCAGTTTTTGAATTTTATTTGGACAAAATCATATATCTAAAACTTTGTAATTAGAAAAGTAAAATATTTCTTTTTTTATTTATAATTTACAATTGATTAAATGAGTAAGGCTATTAATTAAATGAAAGCATCAAGTCAGTTTTTCGCACTTTCCTTCAAATTACGTACCACTAATTTTCAATAGCAATTCTTTTCATAAAATAAGCCTATAAATTATTTTCAGTTAGTTCAAGTCTTTTTCAGTTAGAGAATAATGAGAAAGAGTACTTAAGGGAAAAAAAAAGGCAAATCCATGCGAACTTGTTAGTATAGTCGTTTTTTTTTCTTATTTCAAATTTAATTTTTAAAATGAGACTACTAGTATACTGTTAGATTCCAGTTTTGATAAATGTTATCTTTATTTTCTGCAAAATACAATACACACATAGTCAAAAATGCATTTGAATTACATTTTGTTGTTTTATGTTCTGTTTATTAGTTGTTTTACAATCTCTAATTTTAAATGTTACTATCCTAGTAATTAGTAATTGTCATCCTGAACCCAAATAGCTTTAAGGTTTTTAAAAGACTTTTTAAATTTTTTTTTAAACCGTGTGAATGTAAAGTCTGAAAAACTTTTCGAAAAAATTTTACAAGGGCTGATTCAGGCGAAAATTGTGGCCTGTTTGCTGCCACTTTACAAAATTAAAATTTATAAAACGGCCTTTTCGTAAAATTTTATTTTATAAAAACGATACGTTCATAAAATTTCTACTCTTTCAGTATTACTACAAATGATTGCCTATACTTGGTTCAATGAAACACTATTAAATTGATATTGTATAAAATGATCGCTAAAATGGAATTTTTTAGACAATAATACAATCCCCCCCCCCACAAAATTAATAAAATTCCTAAACATCCCCCCCCCAAAAAATATATCCCCCCCCCCCCAAAAAAAAAAAAAAAAAAAAAAAAAAGGCCTGAAAATTAAAACTTGGACCAACCCCTGTTTTAGTAAAAGATTTAAAACCATACCTGAAACATTTTTTTTTTTTTTTTTTTTTTTTTTTTTTAAGTTTCTAGACGACAAAATTAAACAAAATAGCTTTAACGAATTTTATGTTACAGGTCTTCAAAAGGTAAATATTCAAAAGTAATAAATTCTTCAATTGATCTTTGATAGAATTTAAGTATGCGTGTAGATCAAAAATTGATATGCGGAGAGTTTTTTCTTTCTTTCATTTTTCTTTTTTTTCCATTTTTCTTTTTTTTTTTTTTTTTCGTTTTACCTTAAAACTGTGAAACAAAATATTGCTGTATGCCATTTCATACTAAAACGCTCGAAACCTTTAAAATATTTTCCATTGAAAGGTGAAATCGATCTACTTCCCAACATTGTGTGATATATATCTGGATATTTGCTAACAATTTTTATCTGCATAAACTGCACATACGATCACATATAATTTAGAAACATCCCTTTCTTTTACTTATAAAGTTCTTAATTTAAAATTTTAATTTCTATTCCAATATATACTTGGATTTAATTTGTTTTGAAAATGTCTGAAAAATTTCAATTATATTTATGTAATAAGCATAATGTTGTCTACCTTAAATAAATTACAAAGAAAAAGAAAACTGAAGCTCTACACGAAAGACATTTTACATTTATTTTCAAATGATTATATGCCTATTACTTTACTTTAGATAACTAGATTCTAACTTAATTATTCTGAATTAAGCTTCATTACCTTCCTGAATGAATGTAAAGTACTAGGAAGACATTCACTACTGTTTACATTACGTCACGAGAATCATTAATCAAGTACAGTATAATGCATGGCCTAGATTGAGATAGATTTCGCCGTTGCACAGTCTGACATATCTATTACTATTATGCAAAAATGATATACACGATAATGACCGATCTATACAGTAGATTTCTCATAAGTGAAGCTGTAAAATTTTTTCAGAACTTTGTTTTAAAATATCTGTATAAAATAACAACAGAACAATATTTATACAGATGGAGTTTAATATACAGATGGAGTTTAATTTATAAAATTAGATCTTTCATTTATATCTTTCAGTAATTTTTACAAGCTGACTTCAATTAATTATCACTCGTATATTTATAACTTTTCAGAAATGCTATTATTTTGACAGTAGAAAAATTTTCAAATAAAATCGTAGTTAAATTAGTTAATAGTTAATGAGTTAAACTAATAGTTAAAGTTAATTTTCCCGCTAATCTTATAATGATAAGTATAAAAGATAATTTTGAATTCTGTAATTATATTATAATTTAACATTTAGCAAGATAACTCAGCATTGTATTTATTTATTTATTTATTTATTTTAAAGCCTCTTTTCTTCTTTTTATATACAAATAAAATTCTAAGTTTTCTTTAAAGATATAAAATCTGGATTGAATTTCATTTCTAACATTATTCATTTCTAAAAAGCGTATTTACAACATTTAACATTAAGAAAAGGGGCAGTATTTTTTTTCTCCTCATTTCTTTTTATAGTAATTGGAAATTCGCCATTGTTGGGTAATGGCTTTAATAATGACCTTTACAAATTTTCGTGGCACATCTGTTGAAAATCACTGCTATAATGCAATAATTTTATGGTGCAAGTTTTACCGACTAGCATTAACTTATTCATTTATTTTTATTATGTATTAAATACCATTGTGTAAAATTTTAAAAGCATTTTCCTTTTTTTTTTTTTTTTTTTTTTTTTTTTCCAGATTGGTATACAACCTTTTCAACATAAAAAAAAAAAAAAAATCATTTAAAATATCAAGCGTTTCCTTCATATGATTATTTAAAGAAATAATGAGTTTATTCACAGTCCACCTCTTCCATAAAAACATGGCAATTTATGCATATTGTTTGCGCTGAAAAAGAAACTGTTTTATGTAAAACTCAATATATATATATTAACTTGGCATCTAGCAGTTTTTTTTTTTTTTTTTTTTAGTATTTTGTTGGAAACAAAAGAATTTTTATTTTCTGTCTAGATGCAGCATTTTATTTTATTTTATTTTGAAATTACAACATCTTATTTTGTTTTGAAAATATATATAAAAAAAAATCTACAATCTTATTTCGAAATTACAAAATTTTGTTTTAAATTATAATTAATATATTTTCACCCACTTAATGACAAATAATAAATTTCAATTAATTAAATTATCGTCTTGTATTAAAGAAAATCACATTATTGTTTAGAATCTAATTACATGTACGACAGGATAGTTTAATTAATAATTTTGAAATTTATTTTATAAGACATCTTTTGTAGCTGTATGCGTACTTTAAATATATATAAATGTCACAAATAATAATTAAAAGAAAAAAAACTTATTACAATGTATATAAATTTAAAATTTTAAATGTCGTAACCTAAACAGCAATGAAAAATGGTAGCAATTTCTGAAGAAGATACGACTTTAAAGGTCTGTAAAAAATTGGCCAGAAACACTTTTCCTGAATGTTCGAGAAGTAAAGAGAATTCATTTGTCGAAAGAAATAAATAGTTTAAAATTTTGTCTATAGATGGAAGTACTTGGAGCTATACTAAGCATATCACGGAATTTTAATTATAAGATCTCTCTTTATTTTTAATAGCAGCGCTTTGTCCAAATGAAATCTCCTTAAAATAGTGCTTTTTCATTTGATAGTGTCACAACTTAATTTGATCAATCATGTAGCAATTTACAGTCGGTAACAAAAGTGTCCGACACTAGCAAAAGTTCCTATGTAAAAAAAAAAAAAAAAAATAAATAAATACACTTCATACGGTTCTGTTAATTAAATCCTTATCGAATCATGTTCTTAGACTAAGAAGAGGATTCGACATAGATTTATTTAACAAAACCGTACGAAGTGTACTTTTTTTACATAGGAATTTTTGCTAGTGTTCGGACACTTTTGTTACCGACTGTACTTAAAATAACAAATCTACACACTTGAAATGTTTAAAAAAAAAAAAAAAAGCAATAAATAAGTATGTACAAAATGGAGTAGCAAACAACAAAGTAAATTACCTTTGTGCATAACCGCGGAAGAAACTCAAAGCTCTTGAGTTAAACACATATTTCCTTCACTAAATCAATTTCCATGGGTAATGTGTTGAAACGAGCGGATAACGAGATAACAAAATAAGCTTCATTTAGCACTAATTGTAAGAATCGTTCAAAAAGAAATAAGAGACAGAGAGGTTAAAATGTGGTCATTATTTGTTTGCCTTTTTCAACTAATACTGAATAAATCAAACTATTATTATTTATATTATTTTATTGTTAACAAGCAATCATATTTTTTTTAATATCTAATTTTATTATACATAAAATTAGAATATTCTTTCTTTCATTATAAAAATAAATGAACAAACAAACTTATAAGTAAAAATTTAAAAAATACACCATTATTAGCATAGCATGATAAAATAACTGTCCCCCCCCCCATCTCACATTATTTAGAATTTTTGCTTTATGCCTTTAAAGTTTGTGTTCCAATACCGTATTATGGAGAAAAAAGTTGGTTTCGATTATATCTGATACTGTTTGAAAAATATAAATAATTTTGAGAATATCTTGTACATTAAAGTAAATTCATTAATATTTCTCTCTACATAGTGTTACAGAGAAAATATTCAGAATTTTATAAACCAATTTACAAAAATTACCAATACTTCGACAGAAAAAAAATACAGTTCTTTGTTTAATAATATGGTTATTAGATATGTATTTCATTAATTTCTGCTTAATAGAATTTGAGAAACGATGTTCACAATGAAATGCTTACCAACGCTCCTTGTTTAATGTACCAAACCAGAATGGAATGGAATTGCCATAATTATTTTCGTAATGTGTTTTTTTCGTAATCATACATATCAAATTTGTGCGATTCTGTGCTACAGAGACTGAAATGCAAGTAATAAGATCATATCGTAAAATAAAAACACCACAGTACTTTTTTTTTTTTTTTGGTTATATGGTACCAAAATTAAATCAATATAATTTAAAAACCTTGCTTGTCTAAACTGAAGCCATAGAAATTGTTATATTGCTGTCAGCTAAACACGAGCAATACAGCCTTGTAACACTATCTGCTGGACGACACAAGCCAAAATATTATCAGATTAAATTTACATATTGACCAATTGAAGTAAAATGTACTTTTGTAACAATTGTGATCGAAGCTTGTTGAAGCGATTATTAAAATCGAAATGCCAAGAAATGACCCAAGAACATACAAACAGCTTCATTAAAGAAAACGAAACTAACACATCGTTCAATAAGTCCTGGGACTAATCCCTAGATAGTGTCGCAAATGAAATATTTATGTGTGGGTAAAGTAAATCTAAATTTCAAAAGATATACGTTAAAGAATCATGATATTTCGATCGTTTGTTGCCGAGATATCAAAATTTTAGTGACCCTACTTTTGATGTTTTCAAAATGAGGGACAAAGCTGAATTTCATGAGTTGATTAATAATTGCTTTGTGATAGGCAAAAATATTGTTGAAATTTAGCAATGGCTTAACAATTTCAACAGTATTTTTGCCTATCACAAAGCAATGATTAATCCACTCATGAAATTCAGCTTTGTCCCTCATTTTGAAAACATCAAAAGTAGGGTCACTAAAACTTTGATATCTCGGCAAGAAACGATTGAAACACCATGGAACTTTAACGTGTATCTTTTGAAAGTTAGGTTTACTTTACCCACGCACAAATATTTCACTTGCGACGCTATCTGGGAATTTGTCCCGGGACTTATTGAACGATTTGTTATTTCTATTCGTATTATAGGACGAGAAATCAAACGATAAAGACTTGTATTGCAGGAATCCGCCACCCGGGGGCACTCATATTTCTGTTTGGAGTATAATCAGACTAGCTGGTCCCCAGGAGCAAAGGGTACAAACCTCTTCAAGCGGATCCGCAGCCAGGGCCGTGGCCCCAAAGAGAGAAGCGGAGGAGGGAGACACCCGAATACCGCTCGACCTAGCTGCTCGCCGGCTGAGTTGGGTCCTGGAAACTCACTTGAGCCTATGAGAGGAACAAGGCCATGGATGAAGAGTTGGAGTAGCTACAGGCAAACGACGTCTCAACCCCCAAACGACGACATAGTACCGTCCCATAACATATACAAATTACTTTGTTATTGATGTAGATAAGCCTCAATTGCATCAAGCATGGAGGACATACTAGAACACCAACTGTGAAGTCGTTCCTTCACATATATTAATTTTAATTACAGCTTTAAATAAAGGCAATAAATAATTATTATATTTTCAATAAATTAAATAGCTAATAAAAATAGATAACGAAATTCTAAATTACTTTTATTTATTCGCTTTTGTCTATAATAAATATCTTAATTCTAATAATACTTTCCTTTTAAATGACATTTATAAGCTCTTCTAAATCATTTAATAAATAAAATATAAAAATAATATTATTTCCAGTCATAAGCCGTTGGATACATAATTACATTTTCATTCTTTTAAATTGCGTATGTTTATTTATTCGAAGCTAAATTAAGCAATACATTTCCGTTCTAATATCATTTAAAGAGTAATTTATATATTTTTTTATCACGGGATGTGCAATAAATCCTAGTCTGAGTGTCTCCCTTAAATAACGGCCTACTGGCGATAAAGTTTGGCATTGGGAATTGGCGTTAGTTTTTTAACGGTCGTGCTAAGTTCAAAATATTTACATTAAATTATTCTACAAACAAAGGAATATCTTTGGCTATAAATTTGGCACTTTTTCAAAATTCTTGGCGTAATTCATCAGTCTGATCTGAATTGCAATAGAGTCAACTTGAGAATTCGCTCTTAAATCTTGACGTAAGAACACGTAATCGCGAAGCCCTCTCTCTCTCTCATCTAACCCTCTGTATGTCTGTTAAACTTTATAATAGTCAGTTGAAAATAATTTTTATTTAAAAACTTTCTTGATTTCCATGTTGCTTAAATAAAGATGTTTGATGCGAAATAATTGATTCTTATTCTTCACGGCCTACAGTGTATTTTTCCTTTAGTTATTGCGACTGCTTATTATTCCTGGAGTTTGTTGCGGACCCTTTTCCAATAGCTCAAGTCTTCTTCAGAATCTACTTGATACCAACGTATAGGGAAAAATAAAGTACTGCTAAGCTGGAACCCCAGGGACCGCAGAGAACTCCCCGCATGGTGCAATATTGTATTGCAATAAGAAAGCTTCTAGTTACTATGATTAACTAAAAAACAGACAACAATTTGCTAAGAACATAGAGATTGGACCATTAAGCAATGGCGAGATATATGGAGAGATGATGAGTGACAGGAAGTACATCGGTCATGTGCCATATCCACTTTACAAGAGGATTAGGAGATGTTTCTAATAGCATGGACTCGGCTCACCAATATTATACAGTAATAAAATTGAGTTTCATGAATATATACAGTCGGCAGCAAAAGTATCCAAGCAAAAATTCCCATATAAAAAAGTACACTTAATACAGTTTTGTTAAATAAATCATTGTCGAATCATGTTCTTAGACATGTTCTTAGTCAGTCTAAGAACATGATTCGACAAGGATTTATTTAGTCATATTTGGGAAGTGCGTAAGAGGGCATTGAAGAATGATACGCGTCTTTCTTCATAAATTTAAGATCTATAGGAGAAAATGGATGTTTGTATGACTAAATAATAAACATCCATTTTTTGCCGAGACAAACATGATAAAACTATGCGTCAGATATTACACAATTTGACAGAATCAATTACAAGACTAAACCATGCTGCAATTCTCGCCAAAGAGCGTGCGAAAATATTTTAGAATCTGCGACTTTTATTTTGGCGAAGAAGTGTATAAATAAAGTTAACGTTTCTAAATTGACTTCTCCTGTAATGAATGACATTAAATATAAATAACACTGGTAAAATTTAGACATAAAGTGAAAGCACGTAGGACAGGTATTAAGGATAATTTATCATCAAATGTTTGCTACAAAAATCACTTTGTGTTCTTCAAATACGTCGATTGACAAAAATGATATGCCGGCTGACGAACAAAAAAAAAAAAAAAAAAAAAGGAAGAATTTCACTAATTTGCTATATTAGGAAGGATGTCCACAGTATTATATAAATACAAATGTGCGGCGTAGTAATATATGTATAATATAATAAATACTACATAATAAATATTTAAGGAAATTTCGTAAAAGTCGCGGTGTGCAAATTTCTCCTTAGATTTAATCTCGTTATATCACAGCACTTTATAAAAAAATACATATATTGTACAATAACGTATTACATTATAAAGTGAAATATTTTCAAAATAATATTTTTTAAATGGTAGGTTTCTTGAGCATATTTTTTATTTATTCAATTTTTATACAGGCTGTTCGCACATTTTTTAGACGATTTTATTTCGCAGTAAGAAAAAATCGTTTGCATGGATAATTTTATTTTCACAACAGTTATATTTTTGGAAGTTTTATTTATCTTCTGATATTTAAAATTTTTTTTAAATTTCAAAAATGCTCTTTTAAAATGGCAGTGGATGGAAGGATAGGTTTCCACTCTTTCCAAAGATAGTTTTTAGTGAAATCTTTATGAAAAGCATTTATCAGGAGAAAAATGGAAAAATGTTGCAACAACAAATGAATCTTGGGTCTATTTAAGTGGTTGCAATAAAAAAAAGATCAATTTATTATCACAAAAGTGGAGAAAAAAAAAAATTGCTACATGGCTCAAAGCATCAAAAGAGAGTTTTTCTAAAGGATTTATGATTGCCACTGGTTTTTTCATACAAGCGCAAGATAAAAGCAAAAAAATGTGACAAAAATGTCAAAATCAACTCTAAATACTCTCAAGAACATATTTTAATTCCAATTTTTAAAAATGGAAATCCAGATCTTTATCCACAATGCTATCAGTCCGTTGAACTGCATCAAGACAAAACAAGCAGCCACACATCGCAATCTGCAATTGCTTTTCTAGAAAAAAATGGAACAAAAAACGGGAATTAAAACCATACACTTCACTGACATTCCTGCTAAATCTTCTGATGTATGACTGTTGGATTTTTGTGTTTTTCGACTCTTAAAATCAACATTATCCAAACACCAACCTACAACGCTTTGTAGACTCTGGAAAGCCGTTCAAGAGGAGTAGAAAAATATTCCTCTTCCGATATTATAAAAAGCATTATTATCATAGAAATTATGATGTAGAATGTTAGTTAAGAACAAGGGCTATCAAACTGAACAAATAACACGAAATATGAGTGAAATTGCTTCAGTACACTCCATCAAAATTGTCTAAAAAATGTGCGAACAGCCTCTGTATTTTCTGTTTAGAATATTAGAGCGAAATTCCATGCATTTTAATTAACATGACAGAATTTTAAATAAAATACTTGCATCAGAATTAGAAAGAAATAATTATTTTCAGTTACTTGTTTATCTTTTACGTTTTTAAAAATATATTTATGCATACGAATTTACTATAAAAGTCTGAAGAAGTTTACAATGCTAAATTTAATTTACATCGAAAAACAATTTCTTTTAATTGAATGTTATTCCCTTTTTATTTGTTAGAATGATTGTTTTTTAATAGCAATTATAAAAATAATGTATCGTCTTTTTCAATAATCTTATTTAATCGAAAATAAGTTCCATATCATAAATTAAATAAAAAGTATTGATAAAAGAAATCGTGGTATAATTATCAAAACTCTTTTGTTGATTTTGTTTTCCAATCTAATTAAAATGGATTAGTCAGCATTAGTTTCAATTTTTTAAAACTTTTCTTGTATTTTATTTTTAATTTTTAAATTCTGTTTTACTTAAAGTTAAAAAAAGATTTTTACCGAAGTTTGATAAAAATGTTTTCTGCAATTAATGAATCTATGTTGTTGCTATCATATTAATACAATATAATTAATATTTTTCAGTCAGTTATACCAGTATTATGATGTTATAGCGCATAATATTCATTGTAATATCATATTGTGCATATGTCATAATAATCTTTTAGTTTAAGATGTATTTTTAACCAATTTAAAAAACAGAATATGTACAATTTGATATTACATAGGTTTATTTATGTATGTTCATGTATAAGTTTTGAACATGCGCTTTTTCTTTTTTTTAGGAATACAGGGATATCAGCCTCCTATATTTTAAAAAATAACTATTTTCTTTACAGTTATTTTTTCTTTATTTAATTGCGGAAATTCAACGATTAATTAAAAAGCTTATTTTTAAAAAAGTAGGGGAAATATAGAACACTGTAATCCCTGAAAAATGATCTGTTATTAAAATAGTCTAGTTGTAAATATTATGAGGTTTGTAAAGAGATTTCTTCGTCAGTTTTTTTAGGTTATAATCATAGACCTATTATAACAGTGAAAAGGGCAATGGCAACCTTTTTGTGTGGTAAACAGCATTCATAAAAAAGTCACGTGACGCCATGAACTATAGGAAGTCAAATTGGCCAATATTGAAATTTTCTCGCCAAGCTCTAAACTCTGCCTTCTCTTAAGCAGACGAAACCTTTTTTTTTTTTTCCCCTTTAAAAGTTAGATTGTTTTGAATCTAAAAGAAATTTTATCACAAGCAATAGTGATTAGATGCCTGTTAAAAGCCCTAAATGTTTATGTTATATGAGAATTATATATTTCACAGGTAAGATTTTTTTTTTTTTTTTTTTTTAATTATTTCGTACTTTTTATGTAATTATTTTTGTAAACTGCTTATAACTGTTAAATTTAGTTCTTTAAATTAAATTAGTTTAAATATATTATTATACCATAAATTGGAAATCACATCTCATAAAGAGATGTTTAAAACCACGTGTCATTGTATAAATTAGTTAAAAATAACACTTTAAACACGTAAACATTTTCATTAAAAAACTATACTTTGATTAAAAACATTATTAAAATTTTACAAGTATATTTAGTGGAAGCTTTTCGCCCAGCTTGTCTGGGCATCATCAGGACAGATTAAAAACAGAAGTTTGACAAATGTAGCACGACACATTCATTATATAATAAAAAGTCACAGTACAGTTACAGTTAATTTCGATCAGTCAGTCCTTAAGTTACAAAATCATTTTTTAGTCGAAGCTTTTTAAGGTCACTATAGAACAACTTGATGTATGGAAAAAACTTGCATATAGTTGAGGTTTCACAGGGACACCATGGAGAATCATAGTTACTGAGGAACTTGCATGGATGATGACTTGCATGGATTCTTCCCGATGAAGTTCCATGCAAGTTTCTCAGGAACTATGATTCTCCATGGTATCCCTGTGAAATCATATGCAAGTTTTTTTCCATACATCAAGTTCTATAGTGACCCTAAAAAGTTTCAACTAAAAAATTCTTTTATGACTTAAGGACTGACTGATCGAAATTAACTGTAACTGTTCTGCGACTTTTTATTATATAATGAATGTGTCGTGCTGCATTTGTCAATCTTCAGATTTTAATCTGTCCTGATGATGCCCAGACAAGTTGGGCGAAAATTTGACTAAATATATTTGCAAAATGTTAATAATGTTTTTAATTAAAGTATAGTTTTTAATGAAAATATTTACGTGTTTAAAGTGTTATTTTTAACTAATATATACCATATATTAATTCCAAGCAATTCCATGATTATTTATGGGAGTTAAAGCGAATATAGACTGGCAGACAAACCGAATTCATAAACATTTTTGAACTTTTTTGGTAGATGTTAATAACAAGGTAAAAATAAATTTCAGCAGCTGTAGTATTTTACACAGGTTTTGCTTGCTGTATCTTTTAATAATAATACTAAATATTTATATTCAAAACAAAAAATTGCCAATAACGCGATAAATGTCAAGAAAGGTAACCGTTTTCCTGTAGTCAGCTGTTTCATCTTTGCCTCACTTTCTCATATTCCCGTAATAATGGAATGCGCCGTCCACTGTTATAATAGGTTATAATAGGTTTAATAGTTGTATAATAGGATTAATAGTTGTATAATAGGATTAATAGTTGTTATAATAGGTTATAATTTTAATAAAAGTATTAATCTTTACAATTTTTTTTATAATTTTAAAACTATACAGGATTAAATTACATACAAAAATAATCATGGTTTTATACACAATTTAGGTCAAATATATTTATAAGAATAAAACCTACATATCTCCCTTTCATCTCACTATAAGACACTAGACGCTACATGTAATCATTTTTGTTCCAGAAAGGATTTTAAAAAGTGATATTGCTGTTTTTGATTGGTACTTTTCACGATCTGCACATGTATTATAATTAATAAATCACCCATCAATCTTAGAAAAAATATAAGGAACACAAAAAGTAAATATATTTTTACACTTTTTAAAGGTCCAAATATCTTTTTGGACCTTTATGTACCAGTAGTACACTAAAAGAAATACCACACAAAATCCTCATTGATTACAATTATAAGGTGATATGCATAATTTTCATTGCAGGTATCTTTAAATACTCTTAAGTAACTAAAAAAATATATATTTCAAATATATTTTCTCTTTGTTTTATAATAAGGTAGATAAAAGGTTAATAAAATGTCTCAAATTGCAATTAATTTTTAACGCGTTTCTTATATAATTAATAAAAAATATATTTCTAATAATTATAATATTTTATTTATCATAATCATTTCAATATTATAATTATAATAAAATAATCATTATAATATCATAATTAATAATATGATATTGTCATGCTAAGATTTATAATTACCACTCTAACAAATATATTTAGACTTCCTTGACGGATAAAAATTTTAATAAAATGATTTTTATAGCAATCTTTTCAAATAATTTTGATAATTTGTTTTGGCAGATTACTTTTTGTCATAAATTTAAGTAATAATACACAATGTATAGATTTTTCAAAAACTGGCTTGGAATAATTCTTTTTTTAAATTTTTGTGTGGTAGAGGGTGGATTGTCTCTAATATCTTAAGACGTGCTGAAGTTTAAATTTGAAAGGGAATGAAAAATGAGATTTTTTTATTTTAGAAAATAAATGGAAGTGGATTCTTTTCCTTTCCCTTTTTGTGTATAAATGAAATAATAATTATTTAATAATAAAAAGTTTAATAAGATATATACATAAAATTTATGTTTAAAAATGTTATTTTTTACACTTAAACTGTTATTATATATGAATGTATAACTTACACAGGCCTACATCTAAAATTTCGATTTGATAATTTTAGCTGATTTTTAGTGTGCTGAAACCGAAAGTGAAACCAGTTTTTCTCTAATGTGTATAGATTTTTGTCAATACAGGGTGTTTACCGATGTAATTTCTTCCGTGACTTTTCCATTAATATACAGGGTTAGCAAAAAATAAGTTGTCCAATTCAGAGAGCTCTAGAATCCGTTCTATTGGTCCAAATGGCATAAAATTTTAACTACAGATAATTCAAATGTTGCGCTTGACATTTATTAAATAAAAAAAATAGTACAAAATTCCGCCGGTAGGTAGCGCTGTAACACACATAGCCATCTCCTTATATTATTAAAATCTGTACGCGTGTGTGTGTGTGTGTGTGTGTGTGTGTGTCTGTCTGTGAGAAACGGCTTGACGCAGCTAAGGCTCCGCCGCTAAAGGTCGCACGGACTTCGAACAGGTACCGATCGACAGATAATTTATCGCAGATCTGGGTTATCTAATTTGCTAAACGATGCGACCTTAATTAGCGGAGATATTAATTAAAACGTTGACCATTGTCTACCGAAAAATGACCCAGAATTCATGATTAAATGCTTAAAAAGCGACATTTTTACGGAAAAAGTGGAAAATAAATTAGAAATATCAGTCGTATCGTTACAAACAAGATACCATTGGAAAGGGTTTTTTTTTCTTAAACCGATGGTTTAAACGGCTTATCGATCGGACAATTAGATTTTTTAAAATTAACTAAACTATAAAAAAATATTGGCAACAAATCACAAGAATCTTAGCTTTGCAGACTTTTCGTCTACAGCAGTCTTCAACGGAAACACATCTGGTCACAATGAAGTCACGTGTTTCGTAGTGCGATTAAAAATTACAATTTTCTATTTTCTTCAATTTTTCAAATTTTACACATTTTATTTAGTATATAATATTTACACCACAAAACAAACTTGCATTTCAAATTTCATCGATTTTGGTCAATAAACAAAAAATTTACATTTTAATTGCAAATTAAATTTTATCTTTACACGCCGGACATTTTTGAATATTTTAATACGCGTATTTCAATTTCTAATTAGGATTAATTTATTTTTTATACATCATACGAAAGATATTTTAAAGTTGTTTTACATAATTCAAAGTTTTCAACAGATTTACACGTTTTGAGGTCTCCTGAATCAGTGTTCTTTTATGGTGCTGTATTATTTTCAAATTTCAATATTTCAATTTCTAATTATGATTAAATTTTTTTTAATGCATCATTCGAAAGATATTTTAAAGTTCTTTTAAATTATCGAAAATTTTCACCAGATTTATACGTTTTGAGGTCTCCTGAATCATATTTCTTTTATGGCGCTGTAATATTTTCAAATTTCAATATTTCAATTTCTAATTATGATTAAATTATTTTTAATACATCATTCGAAAGATATTTTAAAGTTCTTTTAAATTATCGAAAGTTTTCACCAGATTTACACGTTTTGAGGTGTCCTGATTACGTTTTCCTTTGCATCTCAGCTAATTGAGTTAGACCGTTCAAAATTGGTATACGTAGGTTAATTAGGAGGGGCTGAAAGGGTGGGGAAGAGATAGGCGTGCACCGCGCGCGTATCTCCTAACTTGTGCACGCACGGGACTGCGCGGCCGAAGGCAGTGGGGACCTGGTCCGACTTTTTAACCGATGAGAAATGATTTTTTTCATTTTCTTTTCTTAAGAATACAAATTTGATTTGAGAAGGAGTATATGCGCGCAGCGCGCGTATACCTTCACACGTGCGCGCGCAGCGCGCATGGGTTTGCGCTGCCGAAGGCAGTGGGGACCCGGTGTGAGTTTTTAACCGATCAGAAATGATTTTTTTTTTAGGGGGCACGAAGGGTCAGGGAAGGAATACGCGAGCGCAGCGCGTGTATCCTTGAAATTGTGCGTGCGCAGCGCGCACGTGACTGGGCTGCCGAAGGCAGTGGGGATCCGGTCCGACTTTGTACCCGATGAGAAATGATTTTTTAAATTTTCTTTTCTTAAGAATAAAAATATGATTTCAGGAGGAATATGTGCGCGCAGCGCACGTATACCTTCACACGTGCGCGCGCATGGGTCTGCGCTGCCGAAGGCAGTGGGGACCCGGTGCGAGTTTTTTCCCGATCAGAAATGATTTTTTCAGGGGGCACGAAAGGTCAGGGAAAGTATACGCGCGCGCAGCGCGTGCATTCCTTAAGTTGTGCGCGCGTAGCGCGCACGGGACTGCGCTGCCGAAGGCAGTGGGGACCCGGGCCGACTTTTTACCCAATCAGAAATGATTTTTTTTTAATTTTCTTTTCTTAACACTAAAAATTACTGTTAGTGATTCATTAATTTTAGTGATTCATTTGAAAATACTGACCCGCTAGCGGGCGAAGCCAGCTAGTCTCCTTATATTATTAAAATCTGTACGCGCGTGTGTGTGTGTGTGTGTGTGTGTCTGTCTGTGAGAAACGGCTTGACGCAGCAAAAGCTCGGCCGCTAACGGTCGCACAAACTTCGAACAGGTACCGATCGACAGATAATTTATCGCAGATCTGGGTTATCTAATTTGCTAAACGATGCGACCTTAATTAGCGGAGATATTAATTAAAACGTTGACCATTGTCTACCGAAAAATGACCCAGAATTCATGATTAAATGCTTAAAAAGCGACATTTTTACGGAAAAAGTGGAAAATAAATTAGAAATATCAGTCGTATCGTTACAAACAAGATACCATTGGAAAGGGCTTTTTTTTCTCAATCCGATTGTTTAAACGGCTTATCGATCGGACAATTAGATTTTTTAAAATTAACTAAACTATAAAAAAATGTTGGCAACGAATCACAAGAATGTTATCTTTGCAGACATTAAGTCTACAGCAGTCTTCAACGGAAACACATCTGGTATTTAATGGAATCACGTGTTTCGTAGTGCGATTAAAAATTACAATTTTCTATTTTCTTCAATTTTTCAAATTTTACACAATTTATTTAGTATATATTATTTACACCACAAAACAAACTTGCATTTCAAATTTCATCGGTTTTCGTCAATAAACAAAAGATTTACATTTTAATTGCAAATTAAATTTTATCTTTACACGCCGGACATTTTTGCAATATTCTAATACGCGTATTTCAATTTCTAATTACGATTTATTTATTTTTTATACATCATACGAAAGATATTTTAAAGTTCTTTTACATAATTCAAAGTTTTCAACAGATTTACACGTTTTGAGGTCTCCTGAATCAGTGTTCTTTCATGGCGCTGTAATATTTTCAAATTTCAATATTTCAATTTCTAATTATGATTAAATTATTTTTAATACATCATTCGAAAGATATTTTAAAGTTCTTTTAAATTATCGAAAGTTTTCACCAGAATTACACGTTTTGAGGTGTCCTGAATCAGTTTTCTTTTATGGCGTTGTAATATTTTCAATATTCAATATTACAATTTCTAATAATGATTAAATTATTTTTAATACTTAATTCGAAAGATATTTTAAAGTTCTTTTATATTATCGAAAGTTTTCACCAGATTTACACGTTTCGAGGTGTCCCGAATGAGTTTTCTTTTGTATCTCAGATACTAATTATAATAATTTCATAAACAATACATCATTAGAAAGCTTTTTTGATTTGGAATCGAACAGTGAAATACAGAAATTTCTACCGCCAGATGGCGCTGTAATTTTTTCAAATTTCAATATTTCAATTTCTAATTATAATTAAATTATTTTTAATGCATCACTCGAAAGATATTTTAAAGTTCTTTTAAATTATCGAAAGTTTTCACGAGATTTACACGTTTTCAGGTCTCCTGAATCAGTTTTCTCTTATGGTGCTGTATTATTTTCAATTTTCAATATTTCAATTTCTAATTATGATTAAATTTTTTTTAATACATCATTCGAAAGATATTTTAAAGTTCTTTTATATTATCGAAAGTTTTCACCAGATTTACACGTTTTGAGGTGTCCTGAATTAGTTTTCTTTGTATCTCAGCTACTAATTAAAATAATTTCATAAGTAATACATCATTAGAAAGCGTTTTTGAATTGGAATGGAACAGTGGAATACAGAAATTTCTACCGACAGATGGCGCTGTAATATTTTCAAATTTCAATATTTCAATTTCTAATTATGATTAAATTATTTTTTATACATCATTCGAAAGATATTTTAAAGTTCTTTTAAATTATCGAAAGTTTTAACCAGATTTACACGTTTTGAGGTGTCCTGATTACGTTTTCCTTTGCATCTCAGCTAATTGAGTTAGACCGTTCAAAATTGGTATACGTAGGTTAATTAGGAGGGGCTGAAAGGGTGGGGAAGAGATAGGCGTGCACCGCGCGCGTATCCCCTAACTTTTGCGCTCAGCGCGCACGGGACTGCGCGGCCGAAAGCAGTGGGGTCCAGGTCCGACTTTTTAACCGATGAGAAATGATTTTTTTCATTTTCTTTTCTTAAGAATAAAAATTTGATTTGAGAAGGGGTATATGCGCGCAGCGCGCATATATCTTCACACGTGCGCGCGCAGCGCGCATGGGTTTGCGCTGCCGAGGGCAGTGGGGACCCGGTGTGAGTTTTTAACCGATCAGAAATGATTTTTTTTTAGGGGGCACGAAGGGTCAGGGAAGGAATACGCGAGCGCAGCGCGTGTATCCGTGAACTTGTGCGTGCGCAGCGCGCACGTGACTGCGCTGCCGAAGGCAGTGGGGACCCCGTCCGACTTTGTACCCGATGAGAAATGATTTTTAGGTTGATTTCTTTAGAAATCGACCTATTGCAATCACTTCGTTTATCTATATATATATCTATCTATCTATCTATCTATCTATCTATAATGAAAATTTTGTCACCACGATAACTCCCGAAATAATAGTCGAAATCGAACCAAATTTGGACAGTGAACTAATCTTATAAATATCTTGGATGAGTTCGTTAATCAAGTTGCTCCGACTTTTTGTTTTCAAGTGGCAGCCACTTGAAAATTTCAAACCGACATTGTAAAAAGCATATTTAAAGCAAGATTTGCTTGAATTTTGATGTAAATACAGGCCACATAAGGATCTCAATGAAGTTTATTAATGAAGTTTATCCGCCATTTTTAATCAAGTGGCAGATATTTAAGTTAAGCGGGACCACTTGAAATCAGGCTACCACTTGAAAATTTAAAATCACTATAACTTCCGAAATAATACTCCAAATCGAACCAAATTTGGATAGTGTCTTATTTTATAATATCTTAGATGAGTTTATTAACCAAGTTGCTCCGACATTTTGTTTTCAAGTGGAGACCACTTGAAATTTTCTAATTCAAATTGTAAAAAGCCTCTTGCGAATTTGTTTGAAATTTGATGTAAATATAGACCACATAAGGGTCTCAATGAAGTTTATTAATGAAATTTATCCGTCATTTTTAATAAAGTGGTAGATATCTTAAGTTAAGCGGGGCCACTTGAAATCAGGCTACCACTTGAAAATTTAAAATCACGATAACTTCCGAAATAATACTCCAAATCGAACCAAATTTGGACAGCGCCTTAACTTGTGTTATGGATATCTTGGATGAGTTTCTTAACCAAGTTGCTCCACCATTTTGTTTTCAAGTGGAGACCACTTGGAATTTACAAATTCAAATTGTGAAAAACGTATTCCGAATTTGTTTGAAATTTGATGCATACATAGTTTATACAAGTGTTTCAAAGAACTTTATTAATGAACTATATCCCCCATTTTTAATAAAGTGGCGGATATCTTAAGTTAAGCGGGACCACTTGAAATCAGGCTACCACTTGAAAATTTAAAACCATAATAACTTCCGAAATAATACTCCAAATGGAACCAAATTTGAAAAGTGTCTTAACTTATCTTATAAATATCTTGGATGAGTTCGTTAACCAAGTTGCTCTGACTCTTTGTTTTCAAGTGGCAGCCACTTGAATATTTCTAACCCACATTGTAAAAAGTTTATTTAAAGCAAGATTTGCTTGAATTTTATGTAAATCTAGACTACATAAGAGTCTAAATGAACTTTATTAATGAAATTTATCTGCCATTTTTAATAAATTGGCAGATATCTTAAGTGGGGCCACTTGAAATCAAGCTGCCACTTGAAAATTTTAAATCACGATAACTTCCGAAATAATACTCCAAATCGAACCTAATTTGGACAGCGCCTTAACTTGTGTTATGGATATCTTGGATGAGTTTCTTAACCAAGTTGCTCCACCATTTTGTTTTCAAGTGGAGACCACTTGAAAATTTCAAATTCAAATTGTAAAAAGCGTATTCCGAATTTGTTTGTATTTTGATGTATACATAGATTATATAAGTGTCTCAATAAAGTTTATTACTGAACTATGGATTTTCTCGCCAAAAGTCGCCAAAAAGTCGCCAAGTGGAAAAGTCGCCAAATTTGTCGCCAAATCCATTACCTACCATATTGGAGCTTTTTAATGCGTTTTTAAGGGAAAATTACGCTATTTTAACGTTAAAACAAACTGGAAATGCAGAAAAGTTTTGTTTAATCAACTTACTAAGCCTCTTTGAAAGAATTTCTACAAAAAAGAAAAAAAAAATTCAAATTTGCAACAATATCTTAGATTAATTAGTTCACTGAGCAACTTTCTCTGCCATTTTGATCCAAGTGGCAGCTACTCAATTTTTCAACACGATGACTTTTGATATTCTGAATTAATTCCAACTATATTTGTACAGTAGTCTTATCTCACAAATGCATTTGATACATTTGTCAATTTGGCCCACCATCTTGTTTCCAAGCCACTTGAAAATTTTAAAGTCACATAAAAAAGTTATTTATGATATTTATGAACCGATTTGCTTAAAACCCCATATGCAGATAGCCTACATCAATATTTCTACTAATTCGTTAATAATTTGTAGCCGTGCTTGATACGGAAAAAGAAATCAACCTACCCTTCCGAATAAGCCGGAAGGACTTGTTTAAATTTTCTTTTCTCTTCAGGAGGAATATGTGCGCGCAGCGCACGTATACCTTCACACGTGCGCGCGCATGGGTCTGCGCTGCCGAAGGCAGTGGGGACCCGGTGCGAGTTTTTACCCGATCAGAAATGATTTTTTTAGGGGGCACGAAATGTCAGGGAAGGTATACGCGCGCGCAGCGCGTATATCTGTTGTGAAAAAAACAATTTCCACATATGTTAAATTTGCAGAGTTAGCAGTGCAGTGAAATGATAGTTGCTCAGCTCTAATAAGCTATAAAAAAGATAAATATATGTGGCATTCATTGAAGACAAAAGTTCAATTAAAACAGTTTATTAAAGTTGAAACAAAAAGATGAATAACATTAAACCAGCTGAAACAATTGTAGAATCTTGCTGACGAAAGGTTAAATACCCTTAAAACACTGCCATACTGAGTTCAAATAGAAAGCTACTATTCATTGTGACATAACTAGATACACTAAACGAACAAGTCACAAAAACGTAATTTACAATCATAATAAAACTAAACAGTTTATAATTATATCGAAATACCAGCTCATGACTTTGAGCTAAACTGAAAAAACATAAACGCTTAAAAGATTAAGGGCTTCAGAGCTTAAGAGCTTAAGAGAGTGATTACATATTTCCTACCTCCTTTTATAGTCGCGAAACGGATTAAAAGTAACAGCTACTTGATGCTGTAGAATAGGAACGCCTCCCATAACTATAGCAACACGACGCTGCGAGTCAACCGCCATCTATGGGCTAAGCAAAGAGACTCTGCAGTTGAAAAAATATTACATCTCCTCGCTAAGTAGCGAAAAGAACAATCCGTAAAAGGATTTAAACATATTTTTCTTTAAGTTAATTTTAATAAAATATGCTTTTAAATATGAGGTAAGTAATTAAAGTTATTTCAAAAGACTTAAACATAAATATACTGATAAGGAATATAATTTTTAACTAAAAGTAATTATCATTAAGTTTTTTAATTTTAATATATCTTTAACTCAAATGGCAGTATCACAAAAGGTAATAGCACTAAACGCTATAATTCATTTAATTAATAACTTAAACTTTAAAGGTTATAAAGTGAATTTAAATTATATTTAAGTAGTAAATGAATTTAAATTTAAATTTGAGAATCAACACGGAAAGGGTACAAATTTTACAACAAGGCCCCCCACCGTGTTGATTCGACAAACACAAACGTCAGCAATTACAATTTAAACTTTATTAGAAAAGAAATAAAAAAAATCCTTGAATATTTAGTGACTTGATGAGAGATTCACATATGTCTTCTACAGAATATACTTCACACAAAGCCAGAAGGTTTGTCAATCTTGTAAATCATAAGGTCAAGAGTCCACAAGTCCAACTCACAATTTCAAAAAAACAGTAGCACTATCAATATACTATACACATCTACTAAAAGAAAGAACAAAATATTAATACAGAGCAAATATGCACAGTATTTCAAGGAAACCTTTTTTTCCCCCATTCCCCATTGTCAAAATAAGAAAACGATAATATTCACAAATATATGAAACATTTATATAACATACACATAACCAATTACACGCAGCGCTACGAATTTCTCTCATACAAAAGTTAAACTAAACTATACATCACTACACAATGGAAAACGTAGGAAAAATCCACCAAGAAAATGCATACATATCCCTCTAAAAACATTTTTCAATTTCAAAAAAAATTTAAATATATATTATACGTTCAAAAAAATTTAAATTTACCCTACGTACATTTACTTAATAAATACCTTATTTACAAATTTAGTCATATCACCTTTAGTAAGGGGCTTTGTGAAGGGATCGGCAAAGTTATCTTTAGTATTTACATATCTTAAATCAAACCGCTCCTCAAATAGCCATTCACGGATGAAAAATAATTTTACATTAATATGTTTCGATTTGTTATTCTCTATAGGGGATCTCGTAAAATTAATAGCTGCTTGGTTATCAGCAAAAAGTATTGGTGGTTCATATGAAATAGAAGTTAATTTAAAATCAATACAATCTCGTAATATATTATCAAACCACATTAATTCTTTAACCCCGTCACACATGGATACAAATTCACTTTCCATGGTTGAAAGGCAAACACTTTTTTGCTTAAAAGTTTTCCAAGAAATAGGGCTATTATCCAAAAATAAAATTTGTCCCCCCATTGATACGAAGTCATCTCTATTCATCGCGAAATCAGCGTCAGAGAAAGCAGTTAAACAAGGATTAAAACAATTCAAATTTAATTTCAAATCTCGAGTACACGAAACATACCCAAGTAATTTAATTAATCCATTCCAATGATTAAACCCCGGTGAATTTTGAAATTGACTGAATATATTAACTGCGTAGGCAATATCAGGTCGTGTCCTGTTTGCAATGAAAGATAGACATCCTAAGATATTCCGATATGGAAATCTAGACATTTCATCAATTTCATTTTGATTAGTAGGACAATCTTTTTTCGAATACTTAATGCCTTTTACAATAGGTAATGAGCAATAAGGAATATTATAAGATATAAACCTGTCATACACTTCATTAATATATAATTCCTGAAAAATTTGTACTGAATCATTTTCATAATTAAATTCTACACCAAGTAATTTCTTGGTTTTACCTAAAATTTTTATATCAAATTTACATTTTAATAAATTAAGAATTTTATCTATTTGAAATTGATTTTTACCAAACAAAACTAAATCATCTACATAAACTAATAAAACAATATAATTTTCAAAATAATATGAACAATTACACCAGTTAAATTTATTAAACCCTAAATCTAATAGTACTTTATTTAACTCATAATACCAGAGCCGGCCACTTTGATGAAGGCCATATAACGCTTTGTCCAGTTTACAAACAAGATTTCCCCCCCCTTTACAACATATCCTTTTGGCTGAGACATATAAATTTCTTCCTTTAAAGGTGCATAAAGATAAGCACATTTTATATCGCATTGAACATTATGCCATTTATAACATGAGACCAATAATGAAAAAAAGAAACGTATTACTGAGAAATTAACGACGGGTGAAAACGTCTCGTCATAAGTGTCCCCCTTTATCTGATGAAAGCCCTGGGCCACGAGCCTCGCTTTAAAGCGGGCAACGTTTCCTAGCTCATCTCTTTTAATGGCGTATACCCATCTATTTCCCAAAACTTTTTTCCCCTCCGGTAAATTAACTAGATGCCAAACTTTACGGGTTTTCATATTATTTATCTCATCATCCATGGCAGTTTTCCATTCAACACATTCTGAAGATTTAACGGCCTGATTATATGTTTTAGGTACAGGGATCACTAGTCATGATTTTTTATGAGTTAAACTTGAAGTTGGGTTATCTGAGTTTTGCCGATCAACCACCCCCTCGAACTTATTACTACTAGAGAAATAAAAAAAAATAGAGTCAAAAATTAAATTATTTTTATCACAATATTGTCTGACATCGTTCATCGATCTCAACCTAGTTTTAGTGTTGTCCGGGTAATAGAAGATGTCAACTCTGTCACTCATTTTTCTGGGTACGGGTTTTCAATTCCAAGTAATTGAAGAAAGAGGTTTAAGAGAAAATTTATCTACAGGAGTTTCATTGACGGGCTCGTCACTAGAATCATCGGGCTCACTTCCGAAAACAATGTCAACAGGATCGGAAGCTTGACAATCAACTGGACTTTCCGGAAGTAAGTCCAATTCCTCCAGTGAGGTGCCCATCACCGCTCCACTGCATTTACTAAATAGCTGATCAGAGAACGTTACGTTTATAGTTTCAACTATTTTATCCTCATCCTCCAACCAAATTTTATACCCCTTAGTCTTTAATGAATAACCTATTAATACTCCCTTTTTAGCCTTAGGTTCAAGCTTATGGTTTCTATGCTGTTTTGGGATCCCTACATACGAAATTAACCCAAACGGCTTCAGGTGTCTTACGGATGGTTTAAACCCAGTATATAACTCAAAAGGAGTCTTAGTTTGTCCTCTGTGGATTAAACGGTTCCAAGTGTACGCGAAATACAACATTGCATCGGGCCAAAAAGAAAAAGGTAAACCACTATCCGTGATAATAGCTCTAACACAATTTAAAGAAGTTTGATTAAACCGCTCACTTAACCCATTTTGCTCAGGTGTGAACGTGTTAGTTAACTCATGAACAACTCCATTTTTACTACAAAAAGATTTGAAATTGTCATTTACAAATTCGGAACCATTATCCGTACGAATAGCTTTTAATTTCTTATTCAAACTACGTTCAGCCCGTGCAATGTGCCTCTCGAATACACCAAAAACCTGAGACTTATCCCTTAAAGGATAAACAGCAACCCTTTTAGAAAATCCATCAATAATGGACAAAAAGAACCTTTCCCCATTTTTACCAGTTACTTTAATTGGGCCCCAGACGTCCATAAATACTTTCTCTAACGGTGATTTAACGCCATGAACATCGGATGACTTAAAAGACACACGGTTTTGTTTACTAATCCTACAAGGTTCACAAAAAAATTTCTTAAACTTAAGTTTAGGAAGGCCCCTCACCCCGTTCTTCTTGCTAGTATTTACAATAGTATCAGGACTTACATGCCCAAAACGAGCATGCCAATACCCAATTTCATTAACTTTTGCAAGAGAAGCTGATGGATTTTCTGGGTGCCCCCCATTCACTTTACTCCCCTTTTAACTTTAGAAACATTAGGATATAAATAGTAAACACCGTCTTTAATTTTAGCAGTAAAAATATGTCTTTTATCTTTACCGAACACCGACACTCGACCCTTACCGCCAGTGTATGTGGCACCGTTCACATCTAATTTAGGACCTGATATTAAATTTTTCCGTAACTTTGGGGAATATAACACATCTTTCAAGTACAATACATTTTGACCAAAATTCAACTTAACAGTTCCTTTAGCAGTAATAGGAAAACTAATACCATCGATCGCGACAAAAAGCTCTTCTCCCTCAACAGAAGTATAATGCTCAAAAAGCTCTAAATTTTTTAGAAAGTGATTTGAAGCAGCGGTATCAAAAATAAAGCTGTCATCATCACTTAAATTACTAAAATTAGCTTGAGCTATGTAGTAGGAGGGGGGAGATTTGCATTGGTCACGACCGTTGGAGTTATACTTTAAATTTCTAGGTTTAAATTTAACATTACTATTCAAAAAACAGTTTTTCTTAAAGTGGCCAATACGGCCACACTTAAAACAAGTTAAAGGTTTTTTACCTTTGTGCTGGACGTTCTGTATCTGAACACTGTTATTGGCATCTTTCTTAATATCACCTTCTCGAAGCTGTAGACGCGATTCCTCCGCTGTTAACTCGGACACAATATTCTGGAACTTGAACTGGTCGTTCTTCCAACGCAACAAATATTGCACTGCAGATTCAAACTTCGATGGTAGGTGTTGCAAGAGCTGGAAACAGCAGTACACATCCTCCATAGCATGACCAATTTCACGCAGCTGGTCCAGTATTCTTGATAACCGGGTTACGAAAGAATTCACCGTTTCCTTCTCAGACATTCTACAATTAATGAACTCTGTAAACAGTCCCATATGATGAGCTCTTGAGTCTGATATAAAGGTCTTCTTCAAAGTCTCCCAGGCATCAATAGCACAATCACAATTTTCAATAATGCTTCTGACTTCAGGCGATGTATTCAGATATATTGTTGATAATGCAACTCGACTACGAGATTTAAAATCCTCCACTTGTTTTGAAGTTATTCCGGCCTCAGCATCTTCAACAGGCAGTTTTTCTTTTTTACATATTATATTCCAGCAGTTTCTTTCAATTAAAATAAATTTAATGTCCTTGACCCACGTAGTATAATTATTCATCCGTAATTTTTCAATCGTGGGGTTTAAACTTACTGCCATTTCAATTTCTTATCTTCAAACACTTAGAATGCCATAAAAACTATTATCAAAATTTTAATGCTATGAGCTGACAACGAGCCAAATTGCCCATAACCACTTGTTGTGAAAAAAACAATTTCCACATATGTTAAATTTGCAGAGTTAGCAGTGCAGTGAAATGATAGTTGCTCAGCTCTAATAAGCTATAAAAAAGATAAATATATGTGGCATTCATTGAAGACAAAAGTTCAATTAAAACAGTTTATTAAAGTTGAAACAAAAAGATGAATAACATTAAACCAGCTGAAACAATTGTAGAATCTTGCTGACGAAAGGTTAAATACCCTTAAAACACTGCCATACTGAGTTCAAATAGAAAGCTACTATTCATTGTGACATAACTAGATACACTAAACGAACAAGTCACAAAAATGTAATTTACAATCATAATAAAACTAAACAGTTTATAATTATATCGAAATACCAGCTCATGACTTTGAGCTAAACTGAAAAAACATAAACGCTTAAAAGATTAAGGGCTTCAGAGCTTAAGAGCTTAAGAGAGTGATTACATATTTCCTACCTCCTTTTATAGTCGCGAAACGGATTCAAAGTAACAGCTACTTGATGCTGTAGAATAGGAACGCCTCCCATAACTATAGCAACACGACGCTGCGAGTCAACCGCCATCTATGGGCTAAGCAAAGAGACTCTGCAGTTGAAAAATATTACATCTCCTCGCTAAGTAGCGAAAAGAACAATCCGTAAAAGGATTTAAACATATTTTTCTTTAAGTTAATTTTAATAAAATATGCTTTTAAATATGAGGTAAGTAATTAAAGCTATTTCAAAAGACTTAAACATAAATATACTGATAAGGAATATAATTTTTAACTAAAAGTAATTATCATTAAGTTTTTTAATTTTAATATATCTTTAACTCAAATGGCAGTATCACAAAAGGTAATAGCACTAAACGCTATAATTCATTTAATTAATAACTTAAACTTTAAAGGTTATAAAGTGAATTTAAATTATATTTAAGTAGTAAATGAATTTAAATTTAAATTTGAGAATCAACACGGAAAGGGTACAAATTTTACAACAATATCCCTTAAGTTGTGCGCGCGCAGCGCGCACGGGACTGCGCTGCCGAAGGCAGTGGGGACCCGGGCCGACTTTTTACCCAATCAGAAATGATTTTTTTAAATTTCTTTTCTTAACACTAAAAGTTACTTTTTGTTTCTGTTACTGTTAGTTTTCTTTTCTTAAGAATAAAAATATGACTTCAGAAGGAATATGTGCGCGCAGCGCACGTATACCTTCACACGTGCGCGCGCATGGGTCTGCGCTGCCGAAGGCAGTGGGGACCCGGTGCGGGTTTTTACCCGATCAGAAATGATTTTTTTAGGGGGCAAGAAAGGTCAGGGAAGGTGTACGCGCGCAGCGCGCACGGGACTGCGCTGCCGAAGGCAGTGGGGACCCGGGCCGACTTTTTACCCAATCAGAAATGATTTTTTTTTTTAATTTCTTTTCTTAACACTAAAAATTACTGTTAGTGATTCATTTGAAAATACTGACCCGCTAGCGGGCGAAGCCAGCTAGTATTTAATATGATTTGAAAATATGCGTGAAAAATAAAGTAACATTAATAAAACTGTTCAATATGATACCCTTCATGTTCAACAATGTGCTGTAATCGCATAATCATATTTTCAACAGCTGAACGGAGTAATTCTGCCGGAATATCTAAAACATGGCGAGTTGATGGCCTTTAACGGTAGATATTGTCCTTTATCCAAAGAATAATGCTAATAGGCATGCGCTGAAAGACAAATGCTGTTTCTGATTTTGAATATAGGCAAATAAGTACCATTTGTGTTATAGCGCCATCTATCGGCGGAAATTTGTATTAATTTTTTTTTATTTAATAAATGTCAAGCGCATCATTCGAATTATCAGTAGTTAAAATTTTACCTCATTTGGACCAATAGGACGGATTCTAGACTTATTTCTTGCTAACCCTGTATTTATATGGTAACTTTTATAGTATGATTCCATGATTAGTTTTTTATAATTATAATTATCTATAACTAGCAGGTCTACCCGGCGTTGCTCAGGTTGAAATAGTGAATATAGAATTTTGAAATAAATGAAAGAACTGAATAAATGTGTAAAATGGAAAGAGAAAGACGTGAAATGCTTTTCGAAGTCTTTAATAGAAAATATTACAAATAAATAAATACAAAAGTCACAGCTTTAGTATGGTACCTCCTTGACCTTTGGCGACTTTAAATATTTTTGGCAATTTTTGTGATGAATTGAAATGGTTAACGCAATTGTGTATCTTAAGTCCTTGACGAGAAACGTCCGAGCTAATTCAGCGCCAATTTTCAAATTTTGCCATAGGACATTGATACTAAAGCTGTTCCATACCTCCCCCCCCCCCCCCAAAAAAAAAAAAAAAAAAAAAAAGTCTTAATATAATCCAAATTATAACTATTTAAAATTAAGATGAGAACATAAAATAACCTCATAAGTTACACATAAAGTATCAATAAAAACGAAAAATTTTGTTTTATTGTGGGAAAGAAAAGTACTTAATTAAATAAAAATTTCGAGCTAATACCAAATATTTGTATGAAAATATTTATTTACGCGCGAAATTTTTATCAAAAATTGTACCAATTTTCATAGAGTAAGAAACTTATTTCTAAATTTTATTAATATTCACGCGAAATTAAAAATACTTTACTTCACTTCCGGAAAAAAATAAAATAAAATAAACGTTCATTTTATTTGTTTATTTTGGCATAAAATGTTCTTTCTTTTTTTAATAATTTTAAAGTTAAAGTGGGGCTTATAATTAATATCTTTTGATCCAATTATCCATTTGAATTAAAAAATACCACATCAATTAGATTTTGTCCTGATTAATAATTATACCACTTTTCGTAGCAGTCGGTTGAATGATGTAGCTTTGTATAGTGAACTAAAATTCCGGCCGAACAAACAATTAGCTATATGTTTTGTTGCGTACTTGGGGGTTCGTGAGTTGTCCGAGAATGAAAGGCGAAGCTTACAAAAGTTCAGTAGTTTATTTACAGAAAGTTCCAGAAGAATACAGGTCTATAAACTGAGAATCAGCTTCAATTCCACCAATAAACACAGCTTAAATAACAGCTGTCAACAGCAAATCCACAGTACAAACTGTATAGCAATAACACATAAAGCAAGTCTCATTCAAAGACTCTCAGAACTCTTTCAATATGCACTGCAAGCATTGACAAAACTGATTGACTCTGATCTTGATTCGGCGCGCTAGACTTCCTTTTATACTTGTCTATCGAATCCAGATTGTTCGAGAAATTACCCGTATCTCGTCAGCCAATCATATTTTAGCTTCTATATTTGGTATATCGATAAGAATTTTCTCGCCAAAAGTCACCAAAAAACTCGCCAAGGGCAAAAACTCGCCAAATTTGGCGCCAAATTCATTACCTGCCTTATTGGAGCTTTTTAATGCGTTTTTAAGGGAAAATTAAGCTATTTTAACGTGAAAAAGTGATGGAAATGTAGAAAACTGATATTTTAACAACTTACTAAGCTTCTTTGAAAGAATTTATACAAAAATAAATACAATTATTTACAATTTCGACACAGTATATAATTTACCATTACTTATAGAAACGTACTATAGAAGTTATCATATAATTATATTGGTGGAAGGGTCACGGAAAAATTTGTGTCGGTAGACATCTTGCATTGACAAAAATCTGTATGTGATAAAGAAAACTGGCTTCATTTTCAGTTTCAGCACACACAGACACACACACACACATGTATAAACAAAAATAATTAAATCGAATTTCGCCAACATTATTTTTGTAGATCTGTGCTATATTTTTTCTCCAAATCTAAACAATTAACTTCATCCAAACAATCTTCAATTAGAAAGCTAGAAACAAAGCAGGATACAACAAGCATTAGCAAAACTATCTTTAAAATAATAATATTATTTTCAAAAGCTACATCAAAATATCTCGTTGTAATCTCGAATAAACCAAGCAGTGGCGGCTCGTGCCAACTTTCCCAGGTGGGGCATTGCACGACATGTGAAATATATTCATAATTCAAACGCAAAAAGAATAAGATCTTTAATGGCGAAAATTATCTTTTTTTTTTTTTTTTTTTTTTTTTTTTTTTTTTAATATTCGGGGTGTTTTACGTATATTATTATTATTACAATTCATTGTGAATATTATAAAATTTTACAATGTTACAATGTCAAAATTTTTAAACTAAAATTCTTCTACATGCATTTTTTTTTTTTTTTTTTTTTTACTTTTGTGCATAACAACTCTAAATCTTTTAAGTATAAACGAAAACATTATATATTTAATTATGTTTCTTGTACGTTTGTTTTTAAAAGCACAGCCTAGAAATTTCATAAACGGTACTTTAAAAATGTATACGCATTTTTAAAATGTCGAATTTTTAAATTAAAGTGTTTGTGATTTTACATTTTTATATTCTAGCTTATTTAAAAACAATGATGTAGGACAAATGTATATAAAATTAAAAACCTTTAGGTGATTTTGTAATGTATATCAAAATTAAAAATTAAGCCTGTACAGAAAATTTAGTTTAAAAATTTATATTCCTTCAACAATACAAAATTTTATAACTGTCCTAATAAAAAACTAATGTCTGACATTTTATTTCTTTGCAGTTTTTTGCATAATGTCGAGTTAAAAATACGCAAATAAAGACACTTTAAAATCCATCGCTATATAAAAAAAAAAAAAGTGTGTGTATATATATTTAAAAAGGATTGATTTATCCCTTAATAATAATTTAGAAAGATATTTTTTAAATAACCAATATTAATTTATGTAAATGCGATTATTATTATTAAAAATACTTTTATCAAATAATATTTGACTGTAAAAACAATAATTATAAAATATATTACACTAATTAGCATGATTTTTTTTTTTTTTTTTTTTTTTTTTTTTTTTTAAATATATAATAAAAAGATTTACAAATTTAGGCAGCCAAAACTGTTCAAGTATTTAAATCTGATTAATATTTATACAAAAATAAATATTCTGCTCACTGAGTTTTTTGTCGAGCAAACCTTCCAATTACTTTCTCATTAAATTCTGGAATTGTGAAAATAAAGTATTTGTGGATTGCGAGAACCGCAAGTGCATTTAAACTTTCTTGTCCCATAGAATTTCTCAAAAATGTTTTAATCCTTTTGTCAATAAATTTTCAATAGAATTCCTTTCTATCACTGTTCATTTTTAAACAATCATAGATTTATTTGGAAAAAAAAAAAAAAAAAAAAAAATCGCAAAGTCTCCTCTTTTTCACGATCAGTAGAAAAATAAATAAATAAAAATACTGTGAAAGTCGCCAAATTCTTTCCACGATCCCTATGGTTAATTTATTTTAAAGGAGGCAGTTATTTTTCATTAAACTACGTTACATGGGCCAATTCGCCAAGTGCCCCTAACACTTTAAAAGTATGGGAATATTAACATTGATAAAGCTCTACTTCGCCAAATGTGTTAACCCGCTGATCCATGCGCAAAGCAATACTAATTAATGCGCGAGATCGGGCACAAATCAAAGTGCCCAAACGGCTGAACTCCGAGTAGGAACTAGCTGTAATTCGGTAAAAGAAAAGCGGACAAAGGGACAAGCAAACTTTATGTCCGAGAAGAATAAGACGAAATTGGATGCACGTTTTTAACTTGATAGATACATTTTACTAGCGTTAGAATTAAAAAAATAAAAATAAATAAAGATATATTACTTGATTTTTAATAGAGAGAAAAATTCAAGCGGGGCCAGGCCCAGGTGCCCTCAATGACGAACCGCCACTGAAACCAAGTACACTTTCAAATACAATTCAAATACTTACGTATGCTGTTTCCTCGAATAATGTCCTTGGAGCCTGGGAATCTGAGGTCGACTTCCTTTTTGCCAATTTTGAGACGCCGTATGCAGCCAATCATGCCCGTTCTTACAGCAATGTTTTCAAAAATTCTATTGGAATGAATTATACATTGTAAATATTAATAGGAATTTTATTTCGATTGCATAATTTAATTAAATTTAATTGAAAATTTAGAAAGTGCTGTAATATTGTAGTTCCATTACTTGTTTTTGACTTGTGATGAAATAAAACAGAAGAAAATTATGTATGAGACCTAAAAGATAATTTTGATCTCACTGGTTAAAATTTATAAAGGTACTTGTTCACTGATTTTCAACATTAGAAAAAATGAAACGCGGTTAATCAAGAATAAAGATACCTAAAAATAGAGAAATTTTTTAAATACACTATCTACTAATAAGTATTTGGACACTTTCGAATTTAGACGCTTTGTAAAATATCTGGAAAAATTCTTGAGGAGTTACCTTGACACTTTAGGATATACATTAGGAAAATCATAAGTAATGTCATTTAATTGGTAAGAAAATAATAAGCATACATTTATTTACCATTTATTATGAAGTAAAGAAAAACTGACTGAATTTTTAAAATACATCTCCAAAAGAAAAAAAAAATTGTTTATCACTTCTAAACTTTCACGAACATCTTTGGACGTGCCAAAACAATTCGTCGATCTAAATGTGATACTGAAAAGCACATGGTTTACTTTTTTCTTTTATTTTTTCCTTCAATAGTTCTTTTGAATAAACCAAGGTAATATGGCATACAGCCAAAAACAAAACTTTCTCTATGGTTCATACTTTAATTAATTAGGAGTTGCAGTATTTCATTTTTGAGACTTTTGCATTTAAGGGTTAATACCAGTTATTGTAGGCTTTGTTGTATTATCGGTTGGTGTATAGGCTTAAAATATCGATAATTATGTATCATTGTGTACACAGAGCAATAAATTATTTGTTACTATTTACACTTCTCAAAAACGAGAATTTGCGTTATTTTCAGTCAAAGATCTATTCTTAAATTACGGCATTCCACGATAATCATTATAGCTTAAGTGGTTGTATCTAAACAGCATTATGTAGACATGCAACATAAACCCCCAACCAAAATCACACACCCTCGTAAAATGTTTACATTATTGCCTATTGTTTACTTTGAAACTTTAAAAATTCCATTTTTTTCTGCAATTATTATTCAGGAAACACAATTCGTATTTTTAAAAGGAAAATCATATCCCGATAAAGTTAGCTGTTTACTTATTAAATGAGGGTGTAAAAAGAGATACAATAAAGGTGCTAGAAAAATGATTTTTTTTTTTTAAACGTTCTCAGATATTACATGCCCGAACAAAAAAGTTTTAAGTAATTGCATCCTTTATTTAATGAAACTGATTCGTAAGCATGTATGAAATAAAGCCTAATTTTAAATTAACCCTAATTTAAGAAATATATATATATATATACAGAGATACAGAGACTCCGAACCATGCCCGAAGCTAATCGCCTTATCGGGGAGGAATCATGGTCCGGCGATGGCCATCCACCATCTGTAAAACAACCGACAGGGGATTTTCTATAATAATATTTAGATGTGAACAGTTGAATATGAACATTTCTAATTTTTAGAGATAGTTTTGTTCCAACAGTTTTTACTATATTAGTAGGAATGTTCTTCTTCTAATAAATATAGTACCTTTTTATTTAGTAAGATCTCAATAGGATTCACAACTGCCTTTACAACCATTCAACATTTCTTTTTAATTTTGCAGTTAATTAAGTTTTAATTTGAAAGAAAATAGAAGAAGAAGAAGAAAAAAAAAAAAGGGGGGGGGGGAATATGCTGTTTTTAAACTTTATTTGAGCGCCTCAGCCTCGGATTTTGAGTTTTAAATTACTAAGATATTTTTAGGGATCTTCATTTAATGCTGGTTGTGTAGTTTGAAAAATAAATTCGTTTTCTTCAACATATTTCATACAATTTATTATTTTGTTTCTCAGACTGTTGTGTTTTGTAATATGTTTGAACCAGCTCATGAGTGACTGATTATCGTTCATTTTGAGGTGGTAACACTCTGTTAAAGGGCAATCAAGAACGTAGTGCAAAGAGTTTGAAAGTTTGCCACAAATACAGTTTGGAGATGACCTTTTCCCGATTTTGTATAAATAAGTTTGGAATGGACCATGATTTGTCAAAAAGATATATAGATGTCTATTTATTATGTTATATTCGTGGTTTATTTTTGGTATAAATTTAAATGTATACCTTCCATTTTCTGATTCTTCCCATATTTTTTGCCAATTTTGAATAAGTTCATTTTTTAGTTCATATTTTAATGATGATAATGGGATTGGTTGATATATTTGTTTTGCACTTTCGTTCCCGATCGCCTCCTTTGCCAATGCATCTGCCAGCTCATTGCCTTCAATACCTGTATGACCTCTCACCCAGTCAAAATATATTTCTTTGTTTATATTTATCAATTTTTGTTGAATTTCTACAATTAGTGAGTCTTGCGATTCCAGTTTCTTTAATGCTAAGAGTGCTGATTGACTGTCCGAAAGTATTATATTTGAATTAAATTGTGAGGAATGAAACCATTCCACAGCTTGTCTGATTGCACACAACTCTGCTTGAAAGACGGAGTTTCTGTCCGATAGACGAGCATTTTCAGAATAAATTCTCTTTCCGTTATTGAAAACACAGAAAGCAAAGCCTGTTCCTTTTTCCATTTTTGAGCCGTCTGTATAAATTTTTAGACCACCCTTGTATTTTTCTTGGGAGAGCAAACTTATTCCTTTCCATGTTGGTTTAATTAAGTGCTTTGAGACTTTTGTATTGTAATCTGGTGGGAAATGGTTCATAATAGTTGTTGAGTGCCTCGTCACCAGAGAGAACTCCGCTTCCATTCTCAATTGTTCCGTTATAGGGGGAGAACCTGTTATTGCCTGTAGAGCCACAGTAGATGTTTTATTGTATGCTCTTGAGATAAGCAAGAGAGCCGATCTCTGCGCTGATAATAAGTGCCTGCTCCCGTGGGATTGCCACATATGTGGGAACCACACCGAGCACGCATAAGCTAATTTGCGCTGCAAAATGGCATCATACCACACTTTGAAAAAATTTTGAGGAAGACGACCTGATCTAGAAGAAAATTTGTATAAATTTTGCGTGATTTTTTGAACCTCTAAACGTTTGTTTTTAAGATGAGGCAGAAACGAGAGGGATTGGTCTATTGTTATACCCAGATAAGTTATTTGTTTTACAAATTTTATATTATTATTATCTATTTTGAAAATAGGTGAACGTTTTAAGATTTTTGGTTTACCAAAGTGAGTCATTTGGGTTTTTTCTTGAGATATTTTTAAGCGTTTAGATTTTGACCAATTTGCTATTTTTTCTAGAGTTTGATTACCATTTGATTCCAGTGTACTTCTCGATTGTCCCCAAACTAGAAGTGAGAGGTCATCAGCGTATGCAGTCAGTGTGAAATTATCGCCCACACATGAGCTGAGCAAATAATCCAGCAGTGCCAACCACAGAAATGGCCCCAGGCAAGAACCCTGAGGGCAACCTTTATTGAGTTGATGTTGTGCTTCCGGAACAGTCCAGTCGTACTGTACCCTCCGATTACTTAGGAAAGAACTGATTAAGTTAATATATTGTATTGGGAGTTTTAGTTTTTTGAGAGATTTTATTGATTCGTCCCATGGGAGGTTATCAAATGCTCCTTTAAAGTCTATGGAAATCAAGGCTGTGTATAATTCATTGCTTTTATTACTTTTTATAATTCGTATTACCCTCTGCAAAGCTGTTTCTGTTGATTTAAGTTCGACAAAGCCATGTTGCTTTCTGGATAATATTTTAGAATTGTTAAGATGATGATTTATTCTTTTTAGAATTAATTTTTCAAGAATTTTGCCAAATATTGGGAGAAGTGTAATCGGACGGTACGAGGACGGCTGGTCCAAAGATTTGCCTTCTTTTTTAAAATAAACCAATTCACCTACTTTCCAGGCACTTGGGAAGTAATTTAATTTTAAGAGCATATTGTACATTGAATGAAAAAGAGGAGTGAATTTTTTAAAAAGTGCTCTTACCAGTATGTGATCTAAATTATCCGGACCAGGTGCTTTGTTTTTATTAAAACTAAATATTGCTTGTTTTAACTCTGGAATTGTAAAAAGTGGTTCTTCATCCACGGGAACGAATGGAATTTGCGCTGTAGGGGTAGATGGACCAAAGATTGCTGTGGTTATTGATTTTAATGTTGAAAGTCTGGTTGGAGGATCTAAGATGGGAGTGGAGTCGCTGGAAACGACAAACAGGGTATGGTCTACATGTTTGTTAAAAGCCAAGTCTTTTACTTTGCCATAAGGTGATGTCTGTGATTGACACAACTTAATCCAGGCGTCTCTCCTTGCTCCCTCCAATTTTCTTTTGTAAAGAGTTCGTTCTCACCTAAAAATTTGTTTATCTGTGTCTGTGGAATTTTGTAGCTTCGTTCGCTTGTATAGAGCTCTTAATCGATTTCTGTCCGATCTCAAAGCCGGAGTCCACCAAGTAACTTTGTTTAAATAGTAACTTTTTCTTTTCCTTAGATTTTTATTTGCTTGATTAATTATTAATGTATACAAATTATCATATTTCATATCAAATTCTTCTTTTGTTCTTATGTTATCGAAATTTATATCTTCTATTTGAATTTTTTCTGCTATACCATTTAGAAATTTAGTTATCGGTGTATTTTTTGTTTTGAATCTTCTTCTTGGTTGTTCGGATATTATTTGGTTTATTTCTATCTTTATTGGTCGGTGGTCCCCGAATTGAAGATCGTCCAGAACGACCCATGCTCTCACATATCTGTAATATTCGAGAGAGGTCAGAGAGACGTCCGGCCAGCCCTGCTTATTACCACACTCAAAAGTAGGGATAGAAGGAACCTGGTTTATTATTATTAGTTTTAAATCATTAATTAAATCTTCTAGGCATCTACCGCGTTCATCCTGACTGGTATATCCCCATAAGGGACTGTGTGCATTTAGATCACCCAGAAGAATAAAAGATTTATGGAAAAGATGTTTAGCAGTCAACCATGCGTCCAGGTCTGCCTTGAGATCTCCCGAGGGGGGAGTGTACTGTGATATTACTGTCAGTTCTTGATCATTAAAAGATATATTTACTATGACTGAGTTTTCAAAATGTGCCACTTGGCAATGCTTTATGTTAGGATTTATTATTAGAATATGACATGTTTTTCTAATAGAACTTTAACAGTTTATATTTTGTTGTTTGCCGATTGGTTTGTTATTAAAGATATAGGCATCCTGGACGCATGCCAGGTCTGCTCCCTCACTCACTAAAAACTGAAAAAATGCTGCTGTTGCTATTCTATTATTATTAAGATTTTGTTGAAAAATCAAGAAAATTGTTTTGTAATATTCTGACCTGAGTTAATTATTTTATTTTCAATTTCCCTAATCTTTAAGTGAAAAGCAGCACAGTTATGTGAGTAAGTTGGGTGTTTCATGTCAATGTTTAGGCGTTTTCTATCCGAGGCTGACATTGATCTACTATAGATATCACAATTGATACAGTGAGGGGCGTTGTTACACCTCACTGACCCATTTTGACCCCCTGCGTCGTGATTACCTCCACAGTTTGCACACTGCTTCTCATTTCGGCACTGTTGAGAGGTATGGTTAAAAGCCTGGCAATTGAAACATCTTATAATTGATATAAATCTTTTACCAAGGCAGTTATTGAATCCCATCAAAATCTTACCTTTTTGTACCATCGTTTTTGCAGAAATCTCATCTAGTTCCAACACAACATTTACTTGGTCATTTTTTCCCTTCGTCATCCGGCATATTTTAACTTCTATAGTCTTGCCCAAGGCTCTCTCTAAAGATTTGTCAAGGAATTGTTCTTTATATTCCTGTATGCGATCACTTTCCTGTTCTTGTACTTCAGCCCTGGTGAAGATTCCCAATGCGGGTTTTGGTGCTCCAAATATTATCACTTTGAGTTTTTTCTGTTTTCCGTCCATAATTTCTATTTTGTCAGTGAGGAATTCCTGATTTTGCAACTGTTTTTTTAGTTTTTTTATGTCTTCTTCATTGTGGCAGTGTACTATTAGTTTATTTGACTTCGTAGATCTACACCCTGATATATTGATGTCTTTGTTGTTAAGCTTGTTCAACGTGTTTCTAATTTCATTTATATTCTGTTGTTCTTCCTTAGTACTAATTATGAGTGCTGGTTTTAGTTTTCTTGGCATTGGTGCAGTAAGAATGTTTGCATATGTGTCTGAGTATGATGAGAAGGCATCTTCTTGCCTTGTTATGGTTTGGTGTAGCGGAGTCAATTCTTTTCTGAGTACTTCTGTGACGGCGTCCTTTATGTCGTCTTTTACTACTGCTGGTAGAGATTCTTTTATGGATGTTGTTATCATTTCCTTTATTTCAACAGCATTTTCTGATATTATCTGTAGACTGTGTTTGTACATTTTCGTTATCGATTCTTCTACCTGTGTCAGTAATTGTTTACACTTCTCATTTGATCCTTTATCTCTTTTCGGTATTTCTACCTTTGCTTTTTCTATGCCAACAATAATATGTTGATATAGTTCATCAACAGACTGAGAAGTGTTTTTATGATGTTCCGAAGTCATCGTTGAAGCTTTTGGGGAATCCGGTGTTGAAGAAGACATTGTTTTAAACTATGTTTCTTTTTAATACAAGTGAATTTTGTTACTGTCAGTTTTTGGAATGTACTATATATATATATATTTAATATAACAAAAATAACCGTTGAAACGCTATTACAAACACGGCGAGGCTTGCACCAGCTCTCTCCATGTCCCTTGAAGGAAAGGAACATAGTAAAGAAGAAAGCAAAAACCGAAGACTATAGTCTTCGAAAATGGCTAAGAAAAAAGAAGTGTAGACTTAAAAATAAATGAATAAAAAATAAATACATAAATAAATAAATAGGAGGGTGGAAAGAGAAAGGGAAGGAGCGGCAGTTAACATTTATAGACAAGTTAGCTTTTCGAAGGAAGCCAAAACCGGTTAGGATAGAAATTGGAGGGCGCCATCTGGTGGAAAAAAACCAAGAGTGCTACTCTGAGACAGAGGGGTAAGAGACCTTTAAAAATATGTAAGCGGTTTTACTCTACGATAAAAAAAAAAAAAAAGAATTAAAAACAGGAGATAAAGAGAAAGCGGTACCTTTTGGCCGAAAGAAACTTTGAAAAAAAAAAAATAAAATAAAATAAAATGAGATACATTTTTAAGGATTTTATCAGACTCGCGAGTGCTAAACATTGCTTTTAAAACGGGTTTAAACATGGCTAGAAAAATGCAGTTTTGCAACAACCTGAACCAAAAAGCAAACGCAATAAAAACGCGCCACCTAGTGAATAAGATCTCTGGTTGATTTTACATGAAAGAACAACTCGAGACCTTTAAAATGATACCTTGCATGACCAAAAATATTTATTAGAACAAAAGATATTACCTAAACAAGTATCTTAGAGAAGAGCGTAATTTAAAAGACGCCATCTGGCGGCGATTTCGAAAATCACCTTGCGCATTGTTTAAACTAGTTAGTTAAATCAGGGGAGACTGCAAAAGACAAAAAAGAAAAATAATTTAGAGTGGGAACTAAAAAAAACAACTAAAAACGTAAATAATGCTTTAGCGAAAGGGCGCCGCTTAGCGGGAAAGTTAATTTTAGGAAACAAAATGACCTTAAAAACATTAATACTAACGTGTTTAGTAAGAATAATGAAAAAAAAAAAAAAAAACAGCTATGCCTTTTAGCGAGAAAAAAAAAAAAAAAAAAAAAAAGGAGGGGGGGGGGACCTTAACGAAAATGTTAGAAAACCCACAAACTAAAAGTGAGGGGGGGGTGAAGGAGGGGGTAAATAGTTGAAGAATATGGTAGACTTGAAGAAACCCTATAATGGTGGACAAAGATGTCAGCCTCCAAGATCACTAGAACTCTAAATCATAAAGTGCATTATAAAATATCAAGTGCCACTCCCAGGATAGAATATAGCTCTTTTAAAAAGATTTTACGAAAGAGACCTGGCAATGAGAGAATGGAGGGAAAACAGATATAACTCAGATCAAAACACTTTAGTAAAAGCGACGTAAACAAACTTTTCTTATACTAAATTATATACTTTGACTAGGAGTATAATTAATATATTATACATTTTTAGAAATGATAGATTCTATATTTTTTAATTATAGTAGATTTTTTAATCTTGCACTTTCTTAAAATTATTAAAACTTTAAATTTAAAAAGGCTGTTTCCGTTAAAAATTTCCTATATTAAAACTCCATAGACGCCATATTTGAAAAGAAAATTGAAAGTATAATGATAGAAGTACTTTAAAAAAATGAACAAAATTTTGTGTATACATTATTAACATTATGTATTTTTGTTTGTAAATATTGGACTTTTATATAATAGTAAAGAAGTAGTTGAACAGTTAAGGTTAAAATTATTAAACTATCGCCATTGTAGGTCTATGGAGTAAAGAGTTAAAATTTCACATGATCATAACTTCTGAACAAAGAGAGCTAAAGAAACAAACTAGGTATCAAAATAAAGGAGAAAGTTTACGAAAAATAAAGAGACATGGATCGAAGCTGGCACTTACCCCTAACCGAAGTTATTAGCCGCTAAACATAGTGAATGAAAAACACGTCATTCTCCATACATCTCAACGCAGCCGTCCAAATATATATATATATATAAAGAATATTGTCTATAATGAATGTAATAACTTTAATTGTCACTTTTCTCTCTTAATACCCGAAAAAGAATTCAGATGATGAAAGCGAGCAGTTAATTTCTTTATTTTACATCACGGCATATTTGAACTAGGGCTTTCCAAAATCTGCATTTTCATTATAATAAACCATCACTTTTTGTATGTTGCATTCGATAATAATTTGGCATCTCGTAAATACAAATCGACAATGAAATAAATTAGGCAAAGACTAGACTGAATTTTGCATAACATGTCAATTTTACATACTATTACTATTCTATTGTAAATTTACGATAAAAAACACAATGTAGATGAATGCAGAAGTATCACAATATTGGATCAGGGTATTTAGTAGTTGATAAGAAAGTAGGGAAATTACTACCAGATAGCTGCATTGCATTTCATTTTTATATAGAATTGAAGTAGTACATTTAGATAATAATAATCATTTTTTACTACAAATATGCATAATGTTTTAATATAAAATGATCTAGTAACTTATGCAGGAAGAAGCAAAGATGAAATAAATGCATCTCACCAAGATTATCATGCAATGATAATCACCTAATTTTTGGAGGAAAAAAAATGTAAGAGATAGATATAAGGATACATAGACAATTGCATATAGCAAAAACATATTGTAAAAGAGATCCGAAATAAGTTTTTTCCTTTAATTTTGTCTGGAAAAGTACAAACTATGTTATTCTTAAACATCATCTTTGCTGAGTAAAGTATAATTGTTTGCCTGCTTTCAAGCAATATAATTTAGTGAAAAATTTTAAATTTGTAGCATTTATATTATATATACATTTTACAATGAAACCTTCTATAATTAAAAATTAGCTACATTTTTTTAAGTTAAAAAAAAAATAAATCCCACAAATAATATTATTTGTGGAAATATTTTATTGTAATCTGACTTCAGACTACAATACTTGTGTAAATATTTGGACGATAAATTACTGTATGCATGTGCTCTTCTCAAAGATGCTATTATATGCGGATAATCTAATTTTATTTGAATTAAGGCTACGTTTATAAAATAATCATTTCTCAGATAAATTTTTACTGCACTTACCCTTTTCTTTCAGTCGGTACATAGCCTAAATACAAATTTTTGCCGAGATCAAGTGATTTGAGTGAGCCTTGACTTCGTCCAGCCACATCTTCCTGACCCTCAAGTGTTAACATTCCATCCCGTAAGTATCTTTTGGCAATCAAACGATGAAACTTCCCTAAATGCAGCTTTTGTGACGATCTTAGGACTACAGGACCATTTCCCAAGTTGTATCTGTTGCACAAAAGAAAAATTTACATTAATATTGCCAATAGTTACATTAATTTTAAAGAACTTACTAATTGATTTTTTTTTTTTTTTTTTTTATAAACTTCCAAAATTCACAGAGTGTAAAAAAAAAAAAAAAAAGGGGAAGCTTTTACAGCAAAATATACTGGCACCCATATTGCCAGCAGATTCTGCTGTTAAATAAGGCAATTTATAGCGGGAACAACTGTAAAAAAAAAAAAAAAAAAAAAACTCTTTTACGGTTGTTTCTGCTGTAAATTACTTCTTTCTAACTTTCCCCCCTCCATGGACCCATATTGTCAGTATATTATGCGGTAAATCTACCTTTTTCTTTCTTTCTTTTTTCTTTTTTCTTTCTTTCTTTCTTTCTTTTTTTCTTTACAGTGCACACGATATTTAGAGTTATATTTAAAAGCTTACAAAAAAAAAAAAAAAAAAAAAAAAAATCCTACAAAATGCAACATTTTATATAACACTTTAACTTGTTAATGCCTGAGTTAACTTTCCTAAATATATTATGATGACTATTTAAATTCTTCTGTTAATTTTTAAATTAATAGTTTAAAAGTAAGTGAGGACCAACAATTTTCACAGAAACATTATAAAACGGGAAAATAAGAAGAAGCTAAATTTCCTCTAAGATTCATCCATAAACTTTGTAAATTTTGTGATATTTAGATAAAAATGGTGTAAAAATTAAATTGCTTGTAGTATATAAATAAATATATGACTTGCTGATGAGTGTCAGTAATTTTTTTCTCATTGTGATCATTAAAATAAAATCCATTAATTTATTTAGGTAAAAAGAAATTTTTAAAGAATACCCTAAAATTTGATCTAGAGTTTAATTAAAAATATAATTTTGAATATTATATCGCATATTGAAGTAATGAGAGACATTTTAAACGACAAACAAATTTTATATCGATCCTGAGGGCGATTTTTTCAACGATAATTGTCTAAATAAATTGCCGTGATTGATTTGAATATATGTTTTGCTGACATAAATAAAAATGTCCCGTCTTATTACTATTAATATCTTTATGAATAATAATAATAATAATAAGAAGAAGAAGAATAATATCGAATAATATCAGATAATTTTTTGTATTAGTACTCTAAATTTTCGGTATTTAACGTAACTCGAATATATTTCCTGATTGTATTCCATGTCGTAAAGTAAAAAAATTTAAACTTATCCCCCCCCCCAAAAAAAAAAAATAAATAAAAAAAAAAAAAAAAAATAAATAAATAAATATATATATATATGCTTGGTAAGTTTATAAAGTATTATGTAATTATTAATTGTTGAAGTTAGAAAGTAATTATTTATTATTATAATATTATTCAATTATTAATGAATTATTACAAAGTATAGTTAAAGTACAATATTAGTACAATGAAGTATTGTTAAAATATTATTGAAGTATTAATGAATTATTGATTATAAAAGGTAAGAGGCTAATGGTTACCCTTAAAGAATTATTATGAAATATTCTTAAAATATAATATTATTACAATGAAGTATTGTTAGCGTCTTATTTAATTATTAATGAAATATTATAAAGTATTGTTAAAGTATAATATTAATATAATGAAGTATTGTTAAAGTATAATATTAATATAATGAAGTATTGTTAAAGTATAATATTAATATAATGAAGTATTGTTAAAGTATTATTGAATTAATTGTAAACAGTTAAGTAAAAATATTAATGTTAAGTGTTAAAGGTTGAAAGTTAATAGTTATTGTTAAAAACAAACGGAAAATTTTAATCTATTTTATTCGTGCGTATATTCCTAAGGTTACAAAACTCGGAAATTTCTGTAGAAAAAAAATGTGTTTTTTTCATGATATACTTTTAATTCAACTTTTACGTCAACGTTTTCCTGTTAAAATATTTTAAAAAATAAATAAAAAATAAATTTAAAATATATTAAAAAAATTCCTTTCATTTATTTAAAATATTATTTAAACTTGGAAAATAATATTTCTAAACGTTTTCTTTACATATCAAGATTTCGGTTGTAATTTAGATTAAGTTCTTTAGAAAGAGAATCAAAATTGGGAAAAAAACTATTACCTGAATTCAACAAATCCATCCCGAATGGCCAAAGAAACGAAATCTCCTGTTCCTGTAGCAGTTTGACCATTGTACAGCAGAATGCCATCTTTGGCGAATGTCCGGAACTCAAGTTCTAAAGATAGCCTCGTATAAGCTTGCAGACGGGGCAATTCCAGAAAAGAACGTCCAAAAAACTGGGGCATCTCAACCAAATTATCTAGGATTAATAATTCAACTAACATAATTAGAAAATAGCATTTTAATATTTCTTAATTAAATACGATTGAAATGTTCGTTATAAACTCAAAAAAAAAAAAAAAAAAAAAAAAAAATATATATATATATATATATATATATATATATAATAATAATAATAATAATAATAATAATAATAATAATAATAATAATAATAATGATAATAATAATATAAATTATGCATTATTTTCTACATATCTAGATGTTAAAATAATTTAACTAATGTAGAGTAATTTCTTCGTATGCATCAGATATGGACAAGGATGAATTGACTATGAAACAGAACTTTTTCGTATGCGTCGGGAAGGGGCGTGAGCTGCTGGGCATGGTAAGTGAGATGTTACGGAACTATCTAAACTGTAATAAGTTTATTTCTTTGGTGTCACAATGAGTAAACAAGAGTTCCTCGTTTATGTTGCGCAATGCTTTGTTATAAAATTTCTCACACGTGAAGCCGTGAAACCAACCGAAGTAATTCGGAAAATTGAAGGACAGTTTGGGGAAAGTAGCCTGAAGAAAATACAAGTGTATGAATGGTACAAAAAAACCGAAGGTGCTTGCGATGATGTTTCAGAACATCGACTGTCTCCGTGAACGCCGTACTGCCTACATCAGTTAGGTATTGGATGAGACAAAGCTTGCATATTGGCGGAGAAACCGATCAGATTTCCGATCCGAAATGTTCTATTTCACAACAATTCCCGTCCCTACAAACCTCACAGCTAATCGAAAAGCTGGAGAAAATCCTTGGACAACTTTGGAGCACACGCTCTGCAGTCCTGATCTATCACCATACGACTATCACGTTTTTGAGCCCATTAAAGAAGTACTAGGATGTGATTGATTCGATAAGGATTCTGCTGTTGAATCTTTCGGTCGTAACTGGCTGGAAACGCATCCTCGATCTTTTTATCAAGATGACATTAAAAGTTTCTAATCCATTGAGAAAAATGCCTAACAAAATCAGGAGTTTATGTGAAAAGTCAGTTTGAAGCCTTCTTATTTGCATCTTGTATCAATAAATTACAAAATAAAAGTTCCAGTTTATATTTGATCAATCCTCGTATTATATATTACGAATGTATCATATATTTTTCAATTTTTTAAGATTTTTTTAAAATTAAAACTTCTTCAATGTTAAATGATATTACAAAGTAAAAAAAAAAAAAAAAAAAAAAAGATTAAGTATTTAAACCTTAAGGAATGAAGAAGATCGAATGTAATTTAAAAACTTTATTCATGTATACTTTCTTTGGTATTCAGCAAATAATCTCTCACCTTCCAAATGACCGATTCCACTTTAATCTATTCCTCTTTTTTCTTTTTCTTTCTTTCTTTTTTAAATTCTTTTAGTGCTGCTCTACTATTTCTTTAATTTTTATTATTAGTTAGGAAATAAAAACTGAACAGATACTTTTAATTTTTTTTTCGTTTATTACTTTCGAAATTAGCTAAATTAAATGAAAGAGAGGAATGCAAAATCAAGATGGGGAATGAAACTATTTCCTTACAAAAAATAATAATTATAATCAAAGAAAAAGGATTTTATAATTCGTATCTGCAAAAAGAATTAAAGGTTAAAACTAATCATTATTGTTAAAGGTACAAAACTAAAGATTACGAAAAATTGTAAATTTTTATAAAAAAGAAAAAGGAAAAGTATAAAATGCAAACATTTCTATGTCTAAATAAAATAAATGAATAAATGATGTATTAAAATACCTAAGCCGACAGGCGTGGCTACTGTTGGTCTAGTGGTTAATTGATAACTTTCGGGTCGGCTTAGATTGATATCTCTCGTTGACTTGGTTTCAGAATGATCTGCTGCTGCCATTCGTTGGACGGTAGAACGCCGTACTGGACCAGGAGTGGGCATCAAAAGAGTTGCTGTAAGAAGTAAAAAATAGAATAACATGCATTTCATCAATTGTTTTTAAACTTTTGTTTTTTATGTTGCTTCAATAAAAGTATTGTTAAGTAAAAAAAAAAAAAAAAGTTCTTTTGAAATGAGTAGATTTGGTATCCACCGGGACATATGCAAAGAAAGGGGAAATCTTATTTAATAACTTACTTATTGCAGTGTCACTTTAAGATAATACTGCATTTAAATTGCAATTTTCTTAAAATATTTTTCTAAGATAAGTGTTGTTTAAGTTACCGAATGCGTTAAAACATTTACGATTTCACTGCGTTTTTATTGCACTTATTAAAAGTTATATATGTATATATATATATATAATACAGCACAGGACGGATAAAATACACAGAACGGTTTTTATAGATATATTTAATAACATAAATAACACAGGTCGACGATGGAATTTTTTTTTCTTCTAGGTAATGTGTTTTTCTGATGTGTTCTTGGACGCGGATTACGGAAAAACTATTCGAAAGTTGCCACCACGTACAGTTTTGACAAGAAATGGGATTTTTTGAGCTGAAAACTTCACGTTTTCAACACACATCCAAGTTATTTCGCTGAAAATTTGAGTGATGTGAGTAAAGAACAAGGAGAGTTATTTCATGAAGACTTTAAAGTAATATATAGGAATTATCAGGGAAGATGGATTAGCAGATTATTGTTGGATCTTGGATACAGAATCCCCCCCCCCCTTCAAGACCCTCAATCACAATCATTTCTTAATTCAGTGCATAAAAACACATTAGAGGACACACAACGATGTGTAATTAAATTAAAAAGTACGATTTCGCAGACCTGTGTAATGCACAAGTGATGACAGGAACAACTGCTAATTATTTGATGAACTTAGTTTGAAATATTTAGATTATTAACAATAAATTGATGCACATAGAGAAATTAACACATAAGATAATATTAAATGAATCTAATTAACTAGTTAGATCTTTTTGCAGTATTCGCAATAACGTCGTTTTTATCACATATCATTTCATTTTTTCTATATATTCTGGCGTATAATGTGCACATATAATTTCAAACTATCATTCTCTCGAAGGACTATATCAGGCTTTCGAACAATTATATACTGATTTGACAAGCGATGCGGAGATAACAGTGTGTGTGAGGGAAATACTTGAAGAAGTAAACATTATTTCTTAAAACAGAGTGGGTTACATACTTGCCAAAATACTAATTAATATTCCGTAGTATTGTTAGCCCCGCCTTCTTTTTGACACCAGTATCTTTTTAGAGTATTTCTCTTCTTATTTAATCGTAATCGCATTTGGAGAATATCGCTCTAAAAATTTACTGGTGTGAAAAAAAGGGCGGAACTACTAACACCCCGGAATATTAATTAGTATGTTGGCAAGTATGGGGTTACCACAATTTTGGCTAAGGACGACCTTCTAAGTTGAATGATTTTACAGAATCATGAATCAGAAGTTTTCTCTTTCTCCAGTCATTTGTAGCCGTGATTTTGAAGTGAACATCGAAGGCCTTAGTGAATCGTATTTGTTTTAGTTCAAATACAAAAGATCTAGTGTTTCTTGTAGTAGTAAATATGGGTCCTGCTAAACAAAAACAAACACAGTACAGACTTCATATGCAAAGCTATCCAATTTGTAAAATAAAATAAAAATTGTGATGCAGTAAGGATGTTTGGTGTTGGTGGAAGCTGCATATGTGTGTGGAAGAAAAATGAAACCGCTATAGTTAACATGCCAAAAGATAAATGTGCTTTCCGCAAAAGATGTAATGAAATAGCTCATACTAGAAGACAATGTTATGAACTGATCCTAGAAAATTGCCAGAATGGATTAATTGTAAGAAGAAACAGCGTTTGTTTATGTGCTTTAATGTGTGAAAAAAGAATGGAAATGAAAGTGAAAATTTTAAAGCATTTTGAATTGGTGTACTCGATTTGTGGCACGGAATAATATGAGAGAAGAACAAGTTTCACAGACACTTCCGAAAGATTTGAACAGTAATTGATAAGATTCTAGAAGTATGTTATGAAGTACGAAGACAAATATACAAGGTGACTATAATTAAACTAACAATGGTCACAGTGTTTTGTAGAGCGACCTAATTGCGAGAATGACGCAAAATGTTGTAGTAAAATTAAACAGAAAAGGAACAAAAAAATCCGCTCAAAAAAAAAAAAAAAAAAAAGTTTCAAAAGTCATAGCTAAAGGAATATGACGCGCTGTTTTTAAGTATAGCTTTTGTCACAATTTATAATTTAAAATTGATGAATGTGCATGTTTCTTAAGTACTACTTTTGTCCCCATTTCTTATTTTGAAACTGGAGACATTGAGCTAATTATTCTCCGCTTTTCCATGTTTTAAAACATTATTTTCTATTACACAATGCCATATATTATCCTAGTGGTGAGTTTTGGAACTAATTTCTTTTTGCGAAATCTTTCGCCCCTCGCCTTGTTTGATCTTCCTACAAAATGTGGCGCTATTCTCTCAATTAGATCGCGTTAGAGAACACTGCGAGTACTGTCAGTTTAATTATGGACATTATATGTATATTTACTATCACACATTGGAAATATGGAGTTATGAAAAAGTCTAGTAATGTTTGATATGATAGGAAGTAAAGCAATTGATGAGGAAGAAAAAATGTTCACATAAAAACGACAAATCACGAAGAATCATACTTCACCGTAGTGCTTTGCTGCTTAGTAGACAGTACAATATTAAAACCTACGGTTATTTTAAGAAGAAAGACCGAAATGTAATTTCCCAAACGTTGTTTTCATTCATGTTCAAGAGAAAGGATGGATGGATGAAAACTGTATAAAACTGTGAATAAAAAATGTTTGGCAAAAGAGTTCAAGTGCCTTAAAGAAGTACTTTTTATTAGTTTGGGACACATTCAGATCTCATCTAATGAATAATACAAAGAAATTGATGAAATAATATATTGCGGACATGACAGTCATTCCAGGTGGATTAACGCGGTTGTTTAGCCTTTAGATGTATGTATCAATAAACATTGAAAGGAAATTTAAAATGACAGTGGAATACGTAAATGTTAAAAGAGGAAAAACATTTCCAAAAGCAGACTAAATGCATCATGCAAGTCTAAAAATTGTGTGTGAGTGGATAATAAAAGCATGGAATGAAATTAAACATGACATAATTCAAAGTCATTTAAAAATGTAGTACATCTGACAATATAGATGATACGGAAGATGATTATTTATTTATGAGAGTAACGGTGATGGTGCAGATGAAACACAATTCGATGACGTGCTTGAAATATAACCGAAAATGGATATAACGAACTCTTCATATTATTCAAAGGCTTTTTTATTAATAAACAGTTTTAGATGTAGAAATACAATTCATTTAAACTAATCTTTTTCTTATTTTTAAATCTATCAGTTTTATATCCAGCGTATAACACGCACTCACAAATTTTATTTTTGTATTGAACGTGCGCGTTATACTCTCTGAATATACGGTATATGATGTGTGGTAATGTAATTGCTCACAAATTTTATTTTTTGCTTTGTATCTTTTTTCTAAAGGGCACTGATAACGTTCCATTTGTGGCAAGTTCTTATATACTTATCAATATATATATATATACTTATTCCCTTATCTTATATACTTATCTATCTATCTATCTATATATATATATATATATATTCAAATTTGCATTCATTAAATTACTGAAAATATTATCAGTTTTACTACAATGCATTGGGAAGAAAAAACTATTTTACACTTTCATTTTTAATCATTATACAAAAAAATCTATTTATGCCTAAGTTTTTCTCTAGGTCTTAATATTTGTTATATTTTTGGTGCTTTAGAGGTACATCAATATATATTATTTCTGTTCGAATTTTTTAAATTTTAATACGAGTTCGCATTTTATTTTTTATTTTTTTTTATTGATATATAACGCTTCTTTTATCTAATACAGAATTTTCTCCTGGTCTGTCTCGGAAAATATATTTTTTATGAGACAGAATGCGTTTGGGACTGCGAGAAACACATTTTGAAGGTTGAATAAAAATAAATGTTATAACAATAAATATAAGTTTATAGCAACCATTTTTACTTTCCAAACATATGCTATGTAAGGAAAGTATTATAATCATGAAAATATTCGACTATGATATTTCGGTTCATCTGTATGTTTTGAAGATTTCTGAATTGAATTTTTGCTATTTTTTCGGTGATGCATGCATGCGTAAGTGTATATATGTACGTGTGCGAGTGAGCATGACAGCGTCTAAACGCTTAAATCGATTGAACTAAATATTTCTAAGTGTAAATCACCGTCGCGCGAATGACTACAAATGGTTACAAATTAGAATTTTTATACAGTTCAGTCTATGGACTTTGGAGTTCATTCGAAATTAAAAACAAACAAAAAAACTGATATATGTTACATTTCTTTACAAATGTATGATCAGTATGGGCAATGATTCATATATTACTTACAGTTCTTTTACAGAGAAGAATGAAATAACTTACAGATAAAAACAAATTATCTAAGAAAATCCAATAAACAACTGGCGATAAACGTGTCAGGCACCTTTATTTATAGCAGTAGGATGCGTCTGATGCAATCAGCAGATGAGATGGCGCAATAATCTGCGCAAATGATGCAATGTGTTAAAATACTGAAAATCGGCTACTGGCCTTAAACTTTAGCAAATGACTGTAAACTATTTCCAAAATTAGTGTGACGTATTGACTAAAGTTTTATAATCATATTGATTTCATGTCTGTTTAAGAAAGAAATGTAAATAATTGTCAAACCACATCAGAACTTACATTGCTCTCCTCTTGTTCTGCACGGTCCTTCGGAGGAAACGGAAATGAGCTTTTGATATCGACAGCTGAATAACTTCATTTGGCACTCAGATCCATAAGTGTTTCCATCGGTGCCACAAACAGTTTGTTTTTTGTCCTCTTCCGAATTGCAGTGCATTGTACAAGTACATTGGGCCAAACCATCTTTTTCATGGCAAGTGGCACCGTGCAAACAGCGAAGGTCAGAGCATGAACCGGCCATGGCCTTGGAGAGGGATACTAAGAAACGAAAATATGTGAATGCAGTATAGTAATAAATAAATTGTGAAGAATGTTTGTGAAAGAAAAATATGAAATAGTTGAAAAATATTATTACATATTTAATCATCTTCACAGCATTATTGGTTAAATTCTATTTCCAACTTAATCTTTATATCTAAATCTTTTTTGACGCTTAAGAATTTAATTATAAAAACTTTGGAAAAACAACATCACAAATTGATAAAATGGTAAAAAGATTCGTAAAAATAAATTTTAAACCAACAAAAATAGGCTTCATGAAGCTCAAAAATAGACGGATAAAATCGACAATACGCATATGTCTTCGTACTGCACCGATTTATATTTTACGTCTGACAAAGAATAGCATTCAATTAATTCAATCGAAAATTAGAAATTCTTTTTATTGTTTTATTTTTTAAACAAAGATGATATTTGTAGTCTCATACTTCTTTATTGAAGTTTTATTTGCTGTACAATTTCTTGAACCATAATTTTAAATAAGTGAAATAAAATGTTATAGTGTGACTATATTCACTGGATAACAAATTTCAACAGAAACATAAATTTGCGCGCGCGCGCACACACACACACACACACGAAAAAAAAAAAAAAAAAAAAAAGGAGAGAGAGAGAGAGCCCAGTTTGTATCACTTTAATTTTTAGCTCAAGGAATTTAATTTGATATAATTTTTGTGAATGGCTACAGGGAATTTTACTTTCTTAAAAAAAAAAAAAAAAAAAAAAAAAAGAGAGAGAGAGAGAGAGAACAGTCTGTATCACTTTAAATTTTAGCTCAAGGAATTTAATTTAATGTAATTTTTGCGAATGGCTACAGGAAACCTGTTTGTTAAAAAAAAGAAAAAAAAAAAAAAAAAAAAAAAAAAGGAGAGAGAGAACAGTTTGTATCGCTTTAATTTTTAGCTCAAGGAATTTAATTTGATATACTTTTTGCGAATGGCTACAGGAAATTTGTTTGTTAAAAAAAAAAAAAAAAAAAAAAAAAAAGTGTTTTGTAGCGAAAAAACAATGTGCGTTTTATGGCTATGGCCTACCTTTCAGTCTTGATATCTCCTGTGTAACTATGCTGCTGATGTTAAAATGTATTATTCTAAAATTTTTTGCAAAAACAAGTGCAAATTATCTAAAGTGCTTGTGGTGCCTGCTTTTTCGCACCTGGTTCTTTTCTTTCGGTAAATTCATTTCGAGACACATCAAGACACTGATCACACTTGGTTTACTTTTAAACGTATATTTACTTACGGCACAAACATAAAATACATAACGAATACAGAAATTAACATCAAGTAAAGTATTTTCTAAAAAACATGTAGAATGGAACGTTAGTCCATCTTTATTCACATACGCACACACACTGTTGCCACACTTTCGTACCAAACTTTTTAGTTCTTGTTTTTTAATACTCTCGAAATCAGGGGTGCGGCGTTCACACCTTCCCTCCAGTTTCACTTGAGGGACAATGGCCTTCACAGTGAAACTACTAACAAACATTTGTGGATAATTTATATAACTGTTCATGAAAGTCTAATTGTCCTTTTAAATTCTTAATTATTGTTTCACCTTTAAATAAATGTTCATGAAAGTTTAATTGTCCTTTTAAATTCTTAATTATTGTCTCATCTTTGACCTAATATGCGATGTTCCATCAAGAGCAATAACATTTATATTTCACTTAATATTTAAATATTTTCTATGGTATAAAATAAGTAACATTTAAACACATAATAGAAATAAAATATATATATAATATATATGAATAAACATTTATCCTGACATGGATTTTCTTATGCACTTTAAATAATCTTAATGAATTAATATACTTGAATATAAGAAACAAAATAAACACACACACATATATATATATGTAATAACAAATACAATATTGAACTAACTTATGACTTTATTCATGAATGCGTGATAAAGCATCTGCAATAGTATTACTGCTTCCTGGCTTATGAGCAATAGTCACTTGATAGCGAGATAGAGCCAATGCCCATCTTTGTAATCTGGCGTTCTTAGGAACTGTTTCTGTCAAATATTTTAAAGGGTTATGGTCCGTGTGTAAGATAATATTGGCTCCATAAGTCCACATTTCGAATTTACCTAATGCCCATATTACAGCATAAGCTTCCCTTTCAATAGTGCTCCACTTTGATTGAGCAGGGGTCAGTTTTTGGCTTGCAAAAGTTATTGGTTTCAGTTTATTCTGCTCATCTCTCTGCATTAGACAGGCTCCAATTCCGGTCACTGAAGCATCAGTATCGATTTCAAAAGTTTTCGACATATCAGGTGTATACAGAGAGGTTATAGAGCACAAACAATTCTTTAACGAATTAAATGCGCTTTCGGCTTCTTCTGACCATGGAAGGTCGTTTGGCACGGTTTTTCGAGTTAAGTCCGTTAAAGGTTTTGCTATATTAGCATACCGAGGCACATAGTCTCTGTAATAGTTAAATAATCCTAGGAGTGACTTCAATGTTTTCTTAGTTTTAGGGGCTTTCAAATCTTTAATAACTGATATCTTGTCCGGATCTGGGCCGTGCTCTCCTGAGCCTACGACATGTCCTAAATATTTTACTTTCGACATCGCAAACGAGCATTTCTTTAAATTTGCCGAAAAATTCAATTTTTTCAGAGTTTCTAAAATGGATTTAATATGATTAAGATGATCTTCCCAGTTTGAAGAAAATATGATAATATCATCAAGAAAACTTTCGGCGTAGTCACTATGAGGTCGTAATACTTGATTCATTATTCTTTGGAATGTTGCTGGTGCTCCAGATAACCCAAATGGCATCACCTTCCACTGATACTGACCCTTTGGAGATACAAAACTGGTTAATTCTCGGCTTTGCTCTGCTAAGGGTATTTCCCAATATCCCTTAAGGATATCTAAAGTTGTCAAGTAACGAGCTCCACCAGCTTTAAATCTAAGATTTTCTGAATTCTGCATAGGAAAAGGTGGAATTTTACTAACTGAGTTCAGCTCTCTGTAGTCCACGCAAAGTCGGACAGTTCCATCTTTCTTGGCTACACATACCAATGGATATGCTATTTCTGCTGAAGAGGGTTCTATCAGGTCTTTTTCCAATAATTCTGCTATCTGTTTTTCTATATTAGATCTTAATGTTTCTGGAACTTTATAAAGATGAGGTTGTTTCCTCTCTACTCCAGACTTTAACTGGATAACATGTGGCGGAACTTTGGCTTTCCTTAATTCCCCATCAAATATTGTTAGATATTCTTTAATCAGATTCAACAGCTGTTTATATTGCTTTGCTGATATCGAATTTGATTTTATATCAGCTTTTAGTTCTTCATCTGTTACTTGCCGTGATTTTACGGGCGCATGTTGTATATCTCCAAACTCTTCATCTGTTTCGTAAATAATTCCTACAGCTCTGACAGGTTGAATATATTTACGCAATTTATTTTGATGAAGATGTCGAACACTTCCATCAGGTAGTTTGACATAAAAAGAATGTGGAGACTTCTTTTCTACTATTTCTCCTGGTCCTTTCCATTTTGAACAATTTGTTGAATCAGGGATTAACACTACAACTTCATTCCCAACAGAAAATTCGGTATCTTTTGACCGTAAATTATGATAATGTACATATTTCTGCTGCTGTTCTTGAGCTATGCTATTCGCATACTGTGCCGCGTCTTCTAAACGGTTCCGGAGTTTCAACAGGTAGTCAGCTACAGATTCTCCAATCCCTTGAGGAAGTACGACTTCATCTTCCCAACTTGATTTGAGGATGGCTAGAGGTCCTACAGGTGGTCGCCCATGAACTAGTAGGAATGGGGCAACACCCGTTGTAGCGTTAGGCACTTCTCTGTATGCCCATAACAAGAATGGCAACTGTTTATCCCAGCCTCGACCTTGTGAATTAATTGCATGATGTAGCATGGATTTCATAGTTCCTATCCATCTTTCAACCAAACCATTCGATTGTGGATAACCTGGAGTGGAAAATTTAGGAACACATCCTAATCGTTTTAAAAATTCTTTTGTCAGCTGTGCGGCAAAATTTCTTCCGTTATCCATTGCAATTACTCGAGGAATTCCAGTTCGTACAAATATTTCTATAAATGCATCACAGGCTGCCTTTGCTGTTAAAGACTTCAGAGGTATTGCTTCCGGCCAACGACTATGCTGGTCCATAACGCACAGTACATACTGATGGCCACGTGATGACTTTGGCTCTATTGGGCCTAAAATATCGGCATTAACCACTTGAAATGGGGGTTCTGGCCTTCCAACAGACTCGATAGGTGTTCTATCGTTTACTTTTCCTTTCCTGCGCATTTGACAATCATGACACGAAGCACATAATTGTTTAACTTCTTTTGGCATTCCTTCCCACCAGAAAGACATTGCAATTCTGTCTCTGGTCTTCTTAGCTGCCAGATGTCCACCAGTAGGAGTTTCATGAGCTAATTTCAAAATGTCCTTTCTTCTGCTTGCCGGTACGACCAATTGAATATATTTCTGTCCGCCTACTTTACCCATATGATATAATAAATCTCTTTCAATCCAGTAACCATTTTTATGTTGTCTAGCTTCTTCGAAGCACCTTTTCAATGTAGGACAGGCTAACTGCTCATCCCTAAACACTTGTGCTTGTGGAACAGGGATATTTTCATTTCTTTCATCCTTACTATCGGTTTCGGTCAATGTCTGTTTAACTACTGAGTTATTAAAGACTTTGGTTTCTGGATGATGCGACTCGCTGTTGTTCAGCTTTGCCTTTCGAATAGTCTCGTGACTTTCTCCCTCCATACAGAACATACACTTTTCATTATCTTCTGTGAGTGGGGTACTAATTGCCTCATCCCCAAGATAATTGTCGTTTGAATTATTCTCAGGTACACTGAACAAGGATTGTTCACCGACTTCATTTATTGTGATTACTTCAACCTCTTCTTCTGAAGAATAGTTTCCGGGAGACCTTCCCTCCACTTTGAACAAGGACGGTTCATTGTTTTCTTCCACTGGGGTGATATTAACCTCAACCCCTGAATTTCCAGGATTTCTTCCTTTCACATGGAACAAGGATTGTTCATCGACTTCTTTCTTCGGGATATTCACTTTATCCCCTAAAGAAATGTTTTCGGGAGACCTTCCCTCCACACTGAACAAGGATTGTTCATCAACTTCTTTCTTCGGGATATTCATTTTATCCCCTAAAGAAATGTTTTCGGGAGACCTTCCCTCCACACTGAACAAGGATTGTTCATCAACTTCTTTCTTCGGGATATTCATTTTATCCCCTAAAGAAATGTTTTCGGGAGACCTTCCCTCCACACTGAACAAGGATTGTTCATTAGCTTCTTTTACTGAAGTGATTCCTGTATCATCTCCCAAATAAGAACGCTTTTGTTCCTTCAACCATTCATATACCCTGGGAGTGATTAAAGCTTCCTCATGCAGCCCTTCTACTACTGCAGCATGCACTTGAACATATGGAATGATTTCTTCATCTGTATGAAGACTTAGCGGAACTGACACAAGTTGTGCTTCCACTGGATTACCTATAGCAGGTCTCAAAAGAATTTTCCCACTTGACTGTAAGTGTTCCTCAGGTACAACTGATTTTCGTAGTACGGTGATTTCTGCACCACTGTCCACGATGCCTTGAAATTTTTGACCTCCGATTCCTAAATCCACTTTCAGAAGCTCGCCATCTTTCTCGTTGACTGGAAATTCCCACTCGAAACAAGCGCTATTTAGATTAACACTGACCTTATTAAGGCCCTTACTTTCTTGACTCTTTTTGTTTGTTTTCACGTAAGATGTACTTGCTGAATTCAATTTGGGGCAAGATTTTTTCATATGGCCTTCCTTTCCACACAAATAGCAGGAGAATTTCGAACGAATGTCTCTTTGTTCTTGCTGTGGCTTAGTAAAAACCTTTTTTTCATCTCTATTGTTATTTCCGAAATTCGCCCCTTTGGATGGAAGATTCCAATTTTCTTTATGAGAAATTTCTTTCGTTTTTTTATTGAAAGTCATTTTGACATTTTCATAATCATCTAATTTACTGGAAATAATATCAGATGACTTAAACAATGACCATTCATCGATGAAATGTTCTTTAATTTCTGGAGGTACCTTCCTTTTAATTTGATCTGTAATAATCAAATCATATAATTCTTCAAATGTGTTAACTTCTAATCCCCGAATCCATTCAGTAAAATAGTTTTTCAACTCGTAAGCAAAATCTCTCCATGTGATATCAGCTTTTTTAGTATGCTTATTGAAAAGTTGTCGAAATCTTTCAGGAGTAAGTTTATATCTCTTTAACAATAACTCTTTTACTTTTCCGTAATCATTCGTGATTTCTTCGTCTTCCCGAGCTATAACTTCCGCGATTTCGTATGGCAGTAGCCCAATGAGATGAGAAACCCAATCATCTCTTTTAATTTCGGCACGTTTTGCCTGCCGCTCAAAAAGAACTAAATACAGGCTAATTTCGCATGTTTTAGGATCAAATTTTTGTAAGATGTTATGTAATTTTACGCGCGTTTTCTCAGAAGTTTCATTTGTAATTCCTTTCTTCTCAAGTCCTATTCTTGCATTTTCCAACCGCATTTTTTCCAATTCTATTTCTTCTCTTCTTAGGCGTTCCTCCATCTCTTCTTTTCTCTTACGTTCCTCTATTTCTTCCCTTCTTATGCGTTCCTCCATCTCTTCTTTTCTCTTACGTTCCTCTATTTCTTCCCTTCTTATGCGTTCCTCCATCTCTTCTTTTCTCTTACGTTCCTCTATTTCTTCCCTTCTTATGCGTTCCTCCATCTCTTCTTTCCTCTTCCGTGCTTCAAGTACGTTCGCTAATGTTTCTTTAACAAATTCTTCATCGTAATTCTTTGAAGCCAAAATAGCATCTCTTAACTCATATAACTTTAAATATTGAGCTCCTTCCACTCCAAGCTCAGTAGCAACTTCTTGCAAATCTTTTTTATTCCCTTTACCCAAAAATGCCATCTTCGGATGGATGAAATCAAATCAAGTTCAAATTTTCCGTGAATAAAATAAATTTTCTTATATTTATAATCACAAACCCCTTAAGAACGCCAGATTTGACATCTTATTTTTTATCTTAAACAACATTTTCTCCCAAATTAAATAAAATAATCATTAAGTCGGAATGCATACATAAAAGGAGAAAAAAAAATAATATGTATCGAAATAACAAATAAAAGAAAAATGTTTACACAATCAACTCTTTCATTAAATAAATCAGAATATACTTTATTACATAACCAGCTTTCAATAAATTAGAAATAATGTTGCCATAGCAACACAATCAACTCTTTCATTAAATAAATCAGAAGATACTTTATTACATAACCAGCTTTCAATAAATTAGAAATAATGTTGCCATAGCAACCTTTAATCAATCTTACTTTTAAACAGAAAAAAAAAAAAACAATTTCCGATTCATTCCTCAAAGTAAAAAAATAAACAAAACCGGACGTTCACAAGAATAATTCACTAGTTTTCTTTTTACTGAGATATTTCATTAATATTCCCATAATAATAAAGATAAATAAATATAAATAATTATCAAGGTCTAACAAATACACAATCATTCAATAAAACAGAACAAATAAATCAAAACAGAGCTCTCTCTTTTTTTTTTTTTTTTTTTTTTTTTCTGCTTTAATGAAATCTTATTTATTCTAAATCACGTGATGAATAAAAAGAACACACAGAAATTAATCACAATTATCTTGAATAGCATAAAAACATATTCTTTTCATCATTCTTTTTACTATTTTCCGGCTTTTTAAATACAAATAAACAAATATATTTCTATTTTTCATTTTTCAAACACTAGAATTATTATTATTTCAACATTACGAAATATTCAATTTTCATTTACATACTCTTTACCTTGTTGGAATACAAAATCGGAACAAAATATCTAAATGCTTAATCCGAATTATTTAATATGAAACTTATACAAAATATGACTCTTGATGGAACATAAAAAAAAAAAACATACCCTTTTTTTTTTTCATCACTATCATGACATAATCCATACGAGTACTAGCTATATCACATATGCTTGTCGACTTCGCCAATTGTGGTGCCTGCTTTTTCGCACCTGGTTCTTTTCTTTCGGTAAATTCATTTCGAGACACATCAAGACACTGATCACACTTGGTTTACTTTTAAACGTATATTTACTTACGGCACAAACATAAAATACATAACGAATACAGAAATTAACATCAAGTAAAGTATTTTCTAAAAAACATGTAGAATGGAACGTTAGTCCATCTTTATTCACATACGCACACACACTGTTGCCACACTTTCGTACCAAACTTTTTAGTTCTTGTTTTTTAATACTCTCGAAATCAGGGGTGCGGCGTTCACAGTGCTGAACAAAATCCAGTCAGCATGTTACTTATTTCTTATTCTGTAATATATCTTTATCTATTGAATAAATTTACTCATACCTTGTATGTTTTAAAATTTGTAATAAGTTAATTAGTGCGGTTAGACAATATTGAACTATTTTGAAACTATTTCATGTCCTTTCTCATTTCGAAAATTCTTTTTAAGTATATTGAATTCTTTTAAGTTACATACAGGTATCATTTGATAAGTGCGGATAATTAGTTCCGTAACATTATCACAGAGAAGGGAACTGCACTAATTCAATTATATATTCAATAACTAGAGAAACATTCATTGAATGCACAGTGAATTTCATTAAAAATTCAATAAATATATAAACAAACATTCTATTGCGATATTTTTTATGTGTTATTGATGACATAACTATATATTGCAGCTTGATTTGAAAAAGTTTAAATAAAAGTCATCTGATTTTCCTGAATCTTAATTGAAATAAACATGTGAGGTAATCTAATGAAAGACACATGAATAAAGAGATCTTACGAAGTTGATTTTAATCCTACATTGCTATTGCAATATTTCAGGTTAATTAAATTAGTCTTATTTTTATTAAATACATTTACTATTAAAGAAATTACCTATTACATTATAAAAATCTTCTTTTATAATTAACTTTATAAAGTGCACATGGTTTCAAGCATTCTGCAATGCAATCTGATTAATTAAATATTGTTTCAAACATTAAAATTATTTAACGTAAAATTTATGGATTGTAGGCTGCGATTTTTTCTTTGTTTTGGAATATATCTTACACGAAATGTAATTTATTAAACCATAATGAACATGCATAGTTCTGTTCTTATATATATATATATATATATATGAAATGACTTGCTTAATCGAAAGCGCAGCAATCAAAATTTTTCTTGCATTTATAGAAGAAACGACTGAAAATAATTTACGGCATTATACTGAAATCTGCATTAACATAAACTGCACTAATAGTGTATCTGCATTTGTTTTTTATTGAATTATGAGCTTTTATAAAAATGAAACGTATAATTATATTTTAATGAAATATGAGAAGCCTTTAATAGCTAAGAATTAAGCTGCTGATGTGCTGATCTCACTTGTAAGTATTTCACTTATAAAATTTCATCTTTTTTAGAAAAAAAATAGTTGATGTTAAACAAATTGGAAAACCTATACACCTTTAACAACATTTTTTAAATCCCAAAACAAATTTTGTATGAATTCACATAACAGTAATTTATATAATTTGTTTTATTTTATATCAATAGATGAATAAACAAATTTGTTATCAAAACCCTAAATCCACTTTATGAAACATATTTATGCTGGTAATGCTCTGGAATAATTCTTATTGTTTCAGTCTGCTATTATTTTGCAGAAAACTTTTATCCTTAATTAAACTCTTTTCCATCACAAGTAATCAAAATTAAAATGGTAACTTGATTCCATTAAAACAGAAGTTGTGTAAAACTTAACAGTATATACAGTGAAATCTACAATTTTCAAATGTTAATCGCTCTTATTAGAGCGTTTTATTTTCATAATTAGTTTTAATAAGAATGTTTCACTGAAGTTTATATTGTCTAATTTTCATGGAGTTATTAATATGTAATACACCATTATTAAGCTAAATTACATATTTTGAATTAAATTATGCACTAACTATCCACTAATTAGCAATGTGGCTATCATCCTTATATCAAGCCTATGAACATATTAAATTCTATGAAAATCCATGAAAGAGAACGAAGTTTTAACATTATTAGAAAAGCTCTCCATTGTTTGAAACAAAAGAACATAAGTAGATTATATTATCAACAATATTCAAATATAGGCTATAAGATTATAACATTGTTGTAAAGCAAGGTTTTTTATTGTTTGAAATGCAATAACATAAGTAGATTATAATACTAATATTATTCAAATATTGAATCATATTTTAGTATATCCAATTTTAATATTGTTTGAATACACAAGTAGCTTAATATCTTGCCACAATTTGAAATAAAAGAATATAAGCAGATATGTACAAATTTCTGCTATCAGATTCAATATTATGAAATTGGTAATAATTTTCTTCTTGGTAATAATTTTCTTCTAAAATAATTCCTAATTTTTAAAAGGTCTGATATATTAAACATTTGGACATGACGAAAAAATTATAGTGATTATCAGAAATACATAATTTTGTAGTTTTTTATGATTTTTTAAAAAATTAAAACTTTGTAAATGCTTTTTAAATTATTATTTTACTTATAAATAATAATTTAAGTAAAATTACTAAATATAGCCTATTTCTGTTATTTGAATGATTAGGTCACAGATAGAAAAATTACTTACCATCCATGCATCCGTCGGGCCCCAGGACCATACCAGGAGGGCAGATGTCACACTTCAGACCTTTAATGCCTTGTTTACAGACGCAACGACCAGTCATCTGTTCGCAATCATCGCGTACAGAGCCGTACTGGTTACAGTTGCAAGCTACAAAGATTGAATAAAAAAAATTAATAATAATGTAATAAATTATTGAGAAACGCTCTGAAAAATAAAAGACCAATTGCTTACAAGAACATCCACTGCTCCCTTCAGTGGCCTTGTGTAGCCCCCAAAAGCCAGGTTCACAGCGATCGCAACGCAAGCCTCCAACCCCAGGTTTGCAGGAGCATTGCTTCGTCTCGGCATCACACGTCAAACCGTAAGAGCCTAAGCGGTTGCAATTGCAAACACCTTAACAAGATAAAAAAGGAATATAATCACAATGTTTTCAGCTATTAATTATCAAATGATTACTCTATTATTATTATTATTATTATTTACATTAATACACTAAAAATACAGCACAGTTATTCGCACTAATTTTAAGTGACTAAAAAAAAAAAAAAAAGCTCTATAAAATCATTTATTTTTAACCGAATTTCGAGATAACTAATAATCACTGCTTAGTTCCAGTTTTTAACTTCTGTCTGAATCAGTTTAAATTTCACAATTAGAAGAAAGAGCATTGCTCCAATAAGGGAGGAAAAAAAAAAAAAAAACACGTGTTTCTTAATCTAACATGATTTAAAACTTGGAAAATTGCCGTCTCACAGATTTAATTTAACATGATTTAGAAATTGGAAAGATTGTCAATTCGTAAATTTTAAAATATCAGTGCAAAATTGCTTAAAAATACACATTTTAATTCCTTTTTTAAAAATAATTAATATTAATTTTAATTTTCATAAAAATTAATAAAAATTGTTGATTATTAACTTTTATTTAATAAAAATTAATAATTTCAATAAAACTAATTTAATAATTATTTTTTTTTCGGGGCTTAAAAATACTTCTTTTAGTCTAAGAATATAATAAAAAATAAGTTCTATGTTTCTAAAGAGATAGTTCCCAAAGTATTCGAAGAAAAAAAAATAATGACTTACACCACTTACACATGATGTTAACAGTATAAAATATATTACTTTGGGTTCTCGACCAAGAGAAAAAAGTGGAATAATGATTTTGCTTCTTTGAAGACATTTTATATAGGTTAAAAAAAAAAAAAAAAGGAGAAAAGAAAAGGTAAGCATTTTATAAAAGTTTTCTAACAATGCTTTCTAATAATTAAGAATATCGAATTGAAAAGTCATTTTATGATAAATTTTGTTTATATTCATTAAAAATTACGTATGTTGAAAAAAAATTCATATATCCAGTTTTGAGGTTCTGTAGAAGCTGAGTTTTGTCCTTCTAATAAACGAGAGAAAATGCAGAACAGTAACTACACCTGCTGGGTAAAATTAATTTATATATATATATATATATATATATATATATATAATCAATTCTTATAATGTAAATCTGGCTTAATGTTTTAAATTACGTTTTTTTCATAAAAAAGAAACAGAACTGCTTAAAATGGTTAAAGACTTGTCTTTTTTCGCCTCAGAATAGTGTTAATACATACACACACACACACACATATATACATATATATACAAATATACAAACTAGCAGGCTTTGCCCGGATATTCTCTTCTCCTGTTTCATGCCGTGAAATTACATTAACACATTCGCATTTTTGTGCACCAAATTATTGCGGTCAGCATACATGTTCTATACCATTTCCTTTCATATTGACGTACACCGATTTCTGACATTTTAGGATTTACAGATTAAAAATATTTTTTTTTGTTACTTTTAATTCAAATTATTAAAAATACACAAAAATACGCACACACACACAGAAAAAAAATGCGCCTAAAACAACTATTGGATAGTGACATATATGCATACAGATTTTTTTTCTTGAGCTGTACTTTTTTAATAAACTTTTTATTTTTGAAACAATTTTTTTTTTGTAATATGTTTTAAAAATAATTAACAAATTGTAAAATATTGTAATAATTTCGTGAATATTTAAGTCTGGAACATGGATTGCGTTTTTTCTTTAAACGAAGATATTAGTTTTCCCGAAAATATTATTTTTTTCTACTAGAAGAAAAAGTATATAAAAAGTAATATAAAAGAAGGTCAAAAATATTTTTTTTTTTATTTTAATAACTATATTGACTTTTAAAACTATTGCTTTTTTTAAAAAAACTATTCTTGATTTGAATACATTTTTTTAAAACTAAAAATGTAATTCTATACAATTGATATTTTAAAAGATAATCTTTATTACCTTTATTTTAAATTAAACAACGTAATTGGTCTCACAAAATAACTTTGTTCTGCGATAAGTCTTCTTAGACTATTATCTTGTTAGACTATATCCAAAAGTGTTCTTTAAACGAATATAAAAAATCCAATAAATCCCATAGACATAATTAAAATCTTGATAATAAAAGTTGTGGCAGAGTATCTGCTATTTACAATTCTGTAGATTTCACAAAAGCTAAAGGGAATTCTTAGGAAAAAGTACTAATTCTTATATAATAATCTACTTTAGACGTTTCAGTTTAAAGTACAGCTTAAAGTAACAAATATTATATAAACTTAAGAGAATTTGTAATACTATGTTAAAAGTTTTACGTTAATTTTTTTCTTTTAAATTTCATAATGGTTTATAATTCGTCATTTTCTTTTCGGAATAATTCATTTTTGCACCTAATTTCATTTAGATATAATAATTTCTTTATGTGAGTTAACAGTTATTGCTACAATTACTAAGCATTTAGCTCGCGAATATTATTTAAACTCTATTGAAGCATGACAATATAAGATTATTTACAAATTACAAATTAAGATTATTACAAATAAGATTATTACAAATTATTTAAAATATCCAAATAAATATCAAAGTTTCTTTTCGCTTAACATTTTACACAGAGAAATTACTAATTAAGTAATAATAACGTGAACATTATTTTGTAAATAACTGCTCTATCTTTTTTTTTTTTTTTTTTTTTTTTTTAATATATATATAATTGTAAGTTAGTAAGTTGCTTTTATATATTTTTACGTCTACCAGAAGCATTTATACTAAAAGTCAATTAAACATTCATTAAGATGACCTAATTTTTATACGAAGAAAATTTCAGAACAGCCAAGTGTAAAGCTATCTTTAAAATAACCTCAGGCCTTAAATTTCATTAAGTATTATTTTTCCAGCAAAATTTTAATTTTCACCCGGTTTTGAGAGATTTGGATTGTGAACTCATAATCACAGTTAATAGCTAATTTTTAACTTTTGTTAAAATCAGTTTAAAATTCACGATATTTTTGAAAAGCGCTTTTTTATACTCCAATCCATAAACCATGTGATCTACACTGTTAAAAATTTCAACAGAAAACTCTGTGTAATGTATTACCTTAAGTCTTACGTAAAATTACAGAGAAAAATAAACGGAGATGTTAAAAAACTTATTTTAAACATTCATTTTAATAACTAATATTAATTTAATTAATTATTGGTGAGAATATATTTCGAACTTAGAATGCTTTTTCTAAAGTAGAAACAGTCATTTTTAATTGTAATTAAAAAATTAAATAATAAAATTAGGTAAAAATACAGAATAAAGATTGAGAATCTCAATTATTCACTTTTAACTAAGAATTACTGTAAATTTACAGAGACTCTGAATAAATATTTACATTAAATTTACAGACATTTTTAACAGTGTATCAATCAAAAGATCATTTGGAAGTTGGAAAATTGCAAACTCAGAAATTTTAAAATATCAGTGCAAAGTTGCCTTAAAAATAAGATTTTAATAATAATAATAATAATAATAATAATAAAAACTAGTAAACAGACTTTTATCTCAAACAGCTAAGAACCATACCGATTAAATCAGCGTAGTTACTATTACAATTATTATTAATAATAAAACCAAATTGAAGAGAGTCCACCTTTTAGGAGCAACAATAGAACAGACACGCAAGCACCTCATTGAGTGTTAAAAGCTGGAACTTGTAAGAAAATATATTCAAACTGTTACACAAATTATTGCAGAGTAATGGATCAGAAATTGTATGGAGAAGTTTTCCAAAAAGGAATCATGCCTACCATTGAGGCATTTCTGCAGACGAACTTAAAGACTGCAATGCTATTTCAACTTGAACTGAACCCAACAAAAAATAATTGAATAATTTACAAAATTTGTATTTATATGGTTAATGTTAATATTTAAAGTTAAGTTTTTTTTTTTTTTTTTTTTAATAAAGTTAATACCACTTGCATTCACTCTGTAAAAAAAAAAAAAAAAAAAAAAAAAAAAGCTGCATGAATTACAAAGTTAATTCAAGTTCTTTATAAAAAGGTTACACCCTAAACAGCCTCTCCAAAGTTAACAAAAAAAAAAAAAAAAAAAAAAAAAAAAAAAATACGATTCTTTTTCTCGTTTTTGTACATGTTAAAGTTAAACAAATTGTTTGAGATGTTCTTTTAATTTATTTACCTCCTCCCCGTTATTTAACATTTTTATAAACATGGGGTTATATAGAATATATACTTAATATAAGAATAAAAGAATAAAATACATTAAACGACTTACTCGGACACCCAGCATTATTTGGACCTAATGCAGCTGTATGGTCATCTGGACAGCATCCATATGTGGAATCGGCACATGTCTTTATCATAGCCACTAAAGAGGAGAAAGCAAAAAGAAAATCTAATGACAGAATTTACTGGGTATCATATGCTATTTATTTTTTTAAAGTAAAAACAATCTTGTTCAAAAAATATTAAATTAGTGGTTAAAGTAATAAAATTTCTTCATAGTATAATTATGTGATATACAGAATTAACCCTTTGCGGACGAGTGTCGTGAAAGCTGCGTAGGTCTTTTTTCAAGTTGCCTGTAGTTGTTTCCCTAAAATAAAACATTATTTACAAAAAAAAAAAAAAAAAAAAAAAAAGAAAAAAAAAAAAAAAAGAAAAGAAGAAGATTTTGTTTATTAATATATTTAATTCCTTAAATTGTCGTTCTCATGACAAACAAGTGCAACTCAAAATTATAAATTTTCAAATCAAAGCATAGGCAACCCATAAGAATTGAATTATATAATTTTGACATGTCATAGTATTATCTTATGACCTTAAAAAAAAAAAAAAAAAAAAAAAAACTTAGCTCGCAATTTTTTGAGTTATTTAAATTTTTACTTCAACTGTTTTACAAAAATTCGCGATTTTTTTAATTGCGCTTCTTTGTCGGCAAAATGCTGTAGTAAGTATGTATAATACGTGTGTGATATTTACTTTGCAGAATAAAGAATTTAATCATGAATACATAAAATTATTTTGTCAAATATGGTAACGAACGGCAACAGGTACTGTTCAGAATAGAAAAATCTGTAATTGGGATAGTTCATGAAATGTTACATTCGTCACAAATTTTAAAATTGACTTTTAGCACATTAAGTCGTAGAACTGTTTTTCTAATGTTTTAGAATATAATGTAGAAAGCTACGGTATTATAATATTAAATCAATAGCAAAACAATTCTGCTACTAAAATTTAATTTTAAATTTTTGCGATGGGTGGGACATTTCATGATATGATTATACCTGCCAGCATATTAATATAATATTCTGTAAAAGTGTTAATGCTCGCTATTTATTCAACACCCCTTTAGTTTTAGATTAATTTTCTTTAAATGTAATTGCGATAAAATAATAAGAACATTTTTCTAAAAAAGACTGGCATATAAAAAAAGGTGGGTACTAACAATTTTACGAAATATTTATTAATATGCTGGCAGACATGGAATGATCCAACTCAGATTCGTACTAGATAGAGATATAATTTTTATTTATGCAATATTTTATAATCAAATTTGTATTTACTCGTATTTAAAAATTAATATATTTATTCAGTCTTTTATGCACATACAATTTTTAAAATGTCTATTATGATTAATAAAACATTCAGAAAAAATTCAGAAATACTGCTTTTAATTAAAAAATATTTATATTATACCGATAAATATTGTACCTATTTTAATTATCCTTATATATATGTAATGCAAAATGTACACTGAGAAAAAAGTATACCCGCTAGAACGAATAAGTAGTCATTTTCTAAATCCCTAAACTAGAAATAGAGATTTCCGAGCTATGCTTATAAGGTACTCCAATAAGCTGAACAGACGAAATGATTGATAATTTATGCATTTTTAGATGGTAAAACAATATTATGAATATTATGAATCCTTTCTATTCCAAGAAACTCTCGTTTGACTTCCTAGAATTTTGTCATGAACTAAGATCAAAGTTGCTAAAACTCACACCTCTTGTGTTCGCATTTATTTGCAGAGATTTTTAAATACGTTTGACCTCGATAAAATAGACAAACGCTCTAGAATTCTCGTAGTGGTTTCTAGAACTCGCTTTCAAAAGTGACTAGAATTTATAAGGATGACATGGAACTATTTTTACTAGAGCCACAATTTAGATTCTAGATGTCACTCGCATAGTTTTATCTCAGTGTAGAATTTATAAATTAATATCATAATAAACTTTATATCATTCGATAATTACGTATAGGCTTATATAATGCATTAATTTTTTTCTATTTTGAAATTAATTAACTAAGTAATCAAAACATGCATTTTGAAATCCATTCATTTAAAAAAAAAAAAAAAAAAAAAAAAAAGTATTCATTATTATTCTATAAAGTATGTAAGAATAGCGATACGAAAATGCAACATTATATTTTGTATTTTGTAAGACATGTTTTAAATTGCGTATATATTTTATTTTTATTTGAATTTATGTTGCGAAAACGCAAAAGTATTTAACTCTGTAAAAATAAATTTAATTTTATGTAAATAATTTGTGTAATTACAGTTTTCATTGTTGAAAATGAGTGCTCAAAAAGGAGTAAATGGACATACTCATTTCGAAATAAATAGTTTTGTTTCTAAAAAGAAGATTGGCTTGTTTCATTTATGAAATGTCGCATGTTTTCAAATTAGTATCTATTCACTTCATAATTTATTATAAATATGCTGAACTAAAAGAAGTTCTTTAATCGAATTTTTACAATTTTAAGCAGAACAGTTCAAATACAAAATTTATTTCCTGAAATTTCTAGAACTATATTTCATGACGGTTTCATACTGGTTTGTGGAAGAATACATGAATGAGAATCTATTTTGTGATACTGGATTCACGATGGTCGATGCCCATTTTTGAGCATGTTAACATGGTCAATAAAAAGCATATGCACTGAAAAAAAATATATATATATATATATATATACCGCATTCAACTAGAACGAATAAGTGGTCATTTTCTCAATCCTTAAACTAGAAATATAGATTTCTGAGTTATGTGTATAAAATAAACAAATAACCTGAATAGACGAAATGATCGAGAATTTCTAGTCTATGCAATTCTAGACGGTCAATCAATATTATGAATATTATAACCATCATGAATCCTTTGTAGTGCATGGAATTCTCACTTTATTTTCTAGAATTGGGTCATTAACTAAAATTATAGTTGCTAAAGGTGGCCTCTTGTGTTGGCATTTATTTGGAGATATTTTTAAATAGGTTTGACCTTGATAATATAGACAAACACTCTAGAATTCTCATAGGGGTTTCTAGAACTTGCTTTCAAAGGAGACTATAATTTATAAGGATGACATAGAACTATTTTTACTAGAGCTACAACTTAGATATTAGATGTCAGTTACAGAAATTGTTCTCAGTGTGGAATTTTTAAATTTGAGTGTATTAGCTTCGGAGTTATTTTGAGTATATGACATACTCAAATTTGATACAATTTTACTCATGTTTGAGTATTTTTGCTCTTTTACTCTTTTCAGTGTTAAAAATTGGCTTTGTTCATTTTTCAATAACCGAAACTTAGACTTTTTAAATAATTTTAAAATAAATATATTGGCATATATCCTAATTTTAATATAAACTTTACAATAGAATTAAAAACCTTAAAGATTCCAAATCCCATGAATTTATATATATATATATATATATATAGAAATTCAAGCACTAGCGGAAACTAGTTCATTTAATATTTAATAATCATAGAGTGCCGTGGTTTATACAATTTATGTGAAATTACTTATAAACATATCCAAAAAAGACAAAATACAATAAAATATTTCTGATTTTTCTCTTTCGCCATTTTCTTGAATGGAACAATAGAAAGTGGTGGGATCAGGATGCAATTTACTTCTCGCGACGTTTAGTACCTTCCTGCATTATTTGCAGGACCGACAATTTATGGAGGATTAAAATAAATCCGTGCAGTTGCGCAGAGTAGGAACTGGCTTTTATGGCCAAAACTGCGATAGCAAAGAATGCAGAGAAAAGAATTCCTTATGAATATCCGTTGTTCATTTCGTGAACATAAAATTTATAACAAAATCTTATAGAAATATGGAGCAGAAAAGAATTTTATTGTGTATTTTTTTTTTTTTTTATTTATTTATTTATTTTTTTTAAATGAAGAGTCATTTTGTTGCTTCGCATATACAGTTTAAAAATAATCAGGAAATGCTTCTCTAAAGCAGGGTATTTTATAAAAAAGTATCGAATGAATCTTAAATAAAAAATTAAAAATAAAGTTTTTTTAAATAAATATTTTTTTTTATAGCTGTATTCATTTTAATATCAATCTTAAAAATTAATATTTATATATACAGTTAAAGAAAACATTCACATTTGTTGCCAAAAGGGACATGCGAGCACACATATGTGTAATCCATATAGAAGTATCCGTATTTGTATCCGTATTTTCTAATAGATCCGTTATTATTATTTTTTATAATTTATATATTTATGTTTAAAAAAAAATACTCAATTGAATATTTTATTTTTAACACTGTGTTGATAAGTTGAATGAAGAACAAACAAGAAAATTAAAGAAGAAAAGAAGAAGAGGAAAAAAGAAAGAAAGAGTTGGAAAAGGGGGAGTAGTAAAAAGAAGAAATTTATATATAAATACAAATAAATAAATAATTATGAATTTGAAAAAAATAAATGTTAATTAATCAAACATGAGTATTTTATTTGTCAGTTTTTAATAAAAATGAAGTGATAACGCCGCTTCCATAATTTGCCTTTCGTCATGATTATATAATCGAAAATTTGCTCAAACTGTTATAACATTGAATGTGTTTTAACCCTTTAAGGTTCACTACTTAATTTATTTTAAAAATTACTAAACTAATTTTAAAAATGGCTTTTAGCCACATCGCTGATCATAAATATTTAAAAAATAAAAAATTAGCATTGTTCCTTTTCGAGAAATTTTCGGTTTGAAACATCTGTAAGTAAACCTTATTAAATTTAAATAATATTTAATTTAATAAATAAATCACTTTATAAATAAACATTATCGACAACAACAACTCGTAAAAGTTGCATCGATCCCAACATTTCAATCTATTCCGGAGTATTTTAACCCTTTGCAGGGCAAGATAATTCTTATCATTTAAATTACACTGCCACCGGAATTTACGAACATAATTATAATAGAAGAAATTTTAAATTTTCATGTTGAAAAAAGGGCGTTTTCTGCTTTGTTATAAATGTAAATTTTTGCTAAAAAATTTCCGGGATGAGTTTTTGCACTTCAGAATTAAAATTAGGTGTTCCATGTAGTGGAACACTGAGCGGCAAAAGGATAACTGTTTTTAAGCTGTTTTGAGCATAAAGGATCTGATTCAGTGTATGCAAAAGACATATAAAAATTATTCATAAAATTGAAGAAAATTGTTTATTAAAATAAAACTTAGGAAAAGCAAAAATTAATCATTGAGATTTCAGCAGAATTTATGCCTGCAATGTTAGAGGAAAAGATGAGCAGTGATGTGGGTAGGATGGTGAATTGTCTGATCGTCAGATACATGTATGAACACGATGCACAAAATTGTATAAAAAAGTCCTATTATGATATTTGGGCTTACGCATATTGAATATTTTCTTTTTACTGACTTGTTAGAATAATTTTTTTTCCTTTTCCTCTTTTTTTTTTTTTTTTTTTTTTTCTCGATTGGATACTTACAAGTACTTGATAGTATAAAGATCACTGAAAATTTTGAGGAAAACGAGGAACATTTTTTATGTACGATAATTGTCAATTCACAAAATATGCGCCGTCAATACACCCGTTTACACCTACAATAATTGTCGATTCAATGCTGTAAATACACAAAATTTCAAAATATTGTCAAATGGTAATCTGTTTCGACTGTAGCATTTGTTTATTCACTCTATAAAAATCATCGTATTGTGCCCTATTATAGCGCGGTTTCTCTTGTGTCTAACTTTGCGGATCTACCGCAGTGGCCAGAGCGTACACTGAGAAAAAATTCTGTGTCTAACATCTAGAATCTAAATTGTGGCTCTAGAAAAAATAGTTCTTCGTCATCCTTACAAATTCTAGTCCCCTTTGAAAGCGAGTTCTAGAAACCCCCAATTAGAATTCTAGAGTGTTTGCCTATATTATCGAGGGCAAAGTTATTTAAAAATCTCTGCAAATAAATGCGAATACAAGAGGTGGGTTTTAGCAGCTATAATCTTGGTTTATTACCCAATTCTAGAAAATCAAGCGTGAATTTCTCGCAATACAAAAGATTCAGAATATTCATAATATTTAAAATAATGTTCCACCATCTAGAAATGTGTAGACTATAAATTCTTGATTATTTGTCTATTCAGTTTATTGGCGTGTTTTATACGCATAGCTCGGAAATCTGTATTTCTAGTTAAGGGATTTAGAAAATGGCCACTTATTCATTCTAGATGTAGGCGGTACAATTTTTTTTTCTGAATGTTGTGCAACCACAACATTCCAGCAATTTAACAGCTCAATCTCTCTAAAACTTTTATGTGACATGATGCTCCTTCACATATTTCAGTAAAACTGAAAAAATATACTAAGCTCATTATAGAAATGACAAACTAATTGGTTATTATTTTATAACAATTTGGCCGCCAAGTTCTCTTGACCTCAATATTTGTGACTTCGAGCTATGGAGGATATGCTGTTGATAGTAGTCCGACAATTGGTCGACATGAAAGCTCGTATTACTCTTCACATCCACAGCTGCATAACAGTTAAAGCCTATTGTAAGGCGTGCCATTTTGTGCTGTCAAATCTTAGTAGAACGCAGTACACAGTCATTATCATTCTGTACGTTTGCATTTGGTAAAAAACTGCTAAAATAATAATAATAATAATAAAATTATATAATATGTATTAAATTATTGTTTATCTGCTTATATAAATTATTTAGAATGAATAGTTATTAACATTTTTGCTTCTTTAAGAAAGGACATACTGAGTGGTTACAGAAAGGTGCTATATTGTTGAGAAATTATAGCATTATAAATTAAACTAAAAGATGGTTAATTATCAATTAAGAAAATGAATTGCTACAGTTGGATTTAACTTAAACGACTTTGTTGTCAAACTGAATGTTGGATTACCTTCCCTGCAACATTTCGCAAATGTGGCAGTTTTATGGCAGTAACTGCTTGGAGGACAGAGTCTTGAATCATCACCGCACACGTAATCCATTCCTGTGACCGGATTCACTAGGGGAGGTTCGCCATCACAAGGAACTTCTTTGTATTCTGTGTAGGAGAAAAAAAAAAGTTGTAATATTTTTTAAGAAGTATTTTCTACTGGTCAATAAATTAAGCGGTAAAAATGTACTAATGAATGGCAACAGGAAAATTCGTGTCATTATTTGTCCCTTTCATATGGAGATTAGAAAAAACAACTGATTTGATTAGTAGTGAAAATACTAAACACTTATATAGCTAATAATATTAATTTTTTTGTTTGCTTAATATGGAACACGATTTTTAATAATCTACTTTTCCAGATGCAATGAAGTCATAATAGATATTCTTTAAATAAAATAGTTAAAAAAAAAAAATTAAAGCATGGTTAAAACAATAGTTATAAGAATAAATGCTTCGAAATGCCGATGCAAAATGTATCCTTATAAATTTTAAAATGCACCATTATCCCTTTTAAAATTTATGTACTGAAGAACCAGTACGATAGTTTGAAAATATCTATACTCGATTTTAGACAGTGTCTTACATCGGTGATTTTTGTTTATTTAATGACCCAGAAAGAAGAAACCTCGCAAGGAATCCATAAAGTCTTCTACTGAATAATGGGAAAGATAGCTTGACAGAAAATTTCCACTCGATTCTAGAATGTCTTGTTCTTCAAAAGATATTTGATTTTTCACCTATTAATGACCCAGAGAGAAGGTATCTAAAAATTCTACTAGGATATATACAAATCCCTTTAGGGATAAACAATAAATATCTGAATTCAATCTGTTATTAAATGTTTATCAAAAATATATCGATTTATATATACTGCAAAAAATAATTTATGGTAAAATAAAGCTAACATTCATTTCTTTTTATTATACAGGTTAGAATACCATTTAATAATACAATCTGTACTTATTACTTTTATTAACTGTTTTTGTGACTAACCACTTTTGGACCACTTAATAAATACATTGTAAATGCTATACTTAAAATTACAAACTAATAAAAAGTCATTGTTGAAACTGCCATTCGTGATAGTTGATTCATGAATAATTAATAAGAATACCAAAAATGGGAGTTTTAGTATGGTTATATAAAAGAAAGCCGAAATAATACTCTAACAAACAATTTCTAATATACAGGGTGACAAGAAATAACTTGGAGATACATGATACATTATAACTTTAATGCTAGTGAAAATATTACGACCAAACTTCAATAAATATGAATACATTATGTTGTCTATTATATTTACAAATTTTCAAAGTGGCTACCTTTAGCCTTAATACAGAGCTTTAAACGTGTCACAAAATTTTCGACTATGGGCCCTCAACTCACTTACTGATATTTTATCCCATTCCTTGCATAAGAATTCCTTTAGGGATGCCAAAGTTTTATGAGGTTCAGCACACACCCTTGTCTCCAAGATGGACCAAACAGAATAATCCATTGGTTTCAAATCTGGGGAATACTGTGGCCTATCTTGAGCTCCAATGAAGTGAGGAAAATTTCTTTTGCACCAATCTTGAGTGCCTTTAGCTCTGTGTGCAGCTGCGGAATCCTATTAGAAGGTCCATCTTTTGTTTCCAAAGAACTTTTGCGATCAAGGTAAGACAATATCTTCCAAAATGAGTTTGCAATAGTGGTAGTTACAGATATTTGGTTTGAAACTTCGTCCAAGTTATTTCTTGTCACTCTGTACTTAATTGTTAAAAAATATTTCTTAAAATAAAGTATCAACACGCAGTCACACTGCGCTAACTTTTTCGGATGTGATTCATTTTGAAGAATAATATGATCAGCCATGTTAAATATGTTTTATAAACAGTCAGCTATGAAAAATATGGTGAATATGAAACATATTTTACTGAATTCTTTAAATTTATGTGTGCACATTTATAGCACAATGTCACGATAAATGTAATAGGTATTCACTGTACGTATTTTTACAGTGTATTGTTAAATAAATTCATTACAATTATTACTCATATGTGATGTAACTTTTGCAGTTTGTTTAAAAAAAACTGTTATTTTAATGTTTACAGTTTGCTGCAAAAACATTTGCTGTAAATTTTACAGTTTGCTGTAAATGAAAAAAATTACGTATTCCAAAATAATTAAAAGTAATTTAATAAAATTTCAAAACCATGGAGCAGAGAAGAGTTTATCCGTTTACTTATTTATTTGACGAATAGGTTTTTTAGTTACAATGACTGTTGTATCGAATGATAAATATTACAAAGTTGATACAAATTACACACATAAGAATGATATATATTACATTCAGTTTAGTTCATAACAAATGCACAATGTTATATACACATATGAAGATTAGAGAAAACATCCAAAATTTACCCGTAATTAGGACCCAGAATGCTCTATTCCAAAAATCAACTCATTGCGAACAAAGCCACCATATTGCAAAGTTCTTCCGTTCCGTAGAGGAGAGATATAAGGGAGCTGGCATACGGCGTATCAGCATGCAGGGCAAATGAAGTTAACTGTTGTCTAATCAAGATGGCTGCCGCAATAGCAGCCAAGGCTTCCGCAGAAGCCATATTGAGTCTACCAAAACATTGGACAGGTACTGTGCTCTTTTATTTATTTGACGCTGATTTGACAGCCTTGATACAGATAGTTACAATGACTTTCTTCTCGAATAATCTATATCACATAATTTCACTATTACAACGCAGGATTCCTTATATAACTATGTTACTTAACGGCTTCTGCGGTTACGATTTTGGCACTATCTTTTTCCGGACATGTCATCTCCTCTTTATCATTTCTTCAAGTTCCGTTCTTTGTATTTTTGGAACAGTTAAGATTGGCGCCGATTTGCAAAAAGAAGCCACGTGATACGCACCGAAAGGGTTATGGAATAATTCGCTACCTATTTACAGCATTAAGGATACAAAATAGAGGCTTCAATGGTTTTTGTAGAACTAGCTGTATAAATTTGCTTTGTCTGTCTCATAAAATTTTAAAATTTTATTCTTTATATGTAAATTATAAGATTTATATCAAATGAATTAAAAACGTATGCTTATTTATATGAGGAATTAAAACAGAGTTCATTACTCACCTTGGCATACTGTCATGGGTACAACAAACACTTGCTCTTGTCTGCGGCAAGATTCTTCCTTTAGAGTGCAATCGTTGGTGTAGACCATATTGTCAGACCCACATACAGGTTCATGGATGGGGGGACAATGGAAGCTACAGATGCACTGGGGACTGCCATCAAGATCATATTCACAGGTTGATCCATATTTACAAATTTTTTCTTGACATCCTCTCATTCCTAACCTCGTATCTAAATTGTAATATAAACAAACAAAATATTTCAAAACATGAAAAAATTCACTATTCATCAAATACTGAATATTGTATTTAACTCAAATATAATATCAATTAATATTAAAATAAAAAAGGATAGTTGCTTAATTGAGTGGGTTTTATGCGTGCGTTTGTGCCACGCTATGGGCAATTCAGAAAAGGAAGAGCAAGGAATTAATTTTAAATTATTTTATAAAAGCGAAAATTTAGTTAGGAAAAGAAAATCGTGACATAGTCGTTGTTAGTTTACATAAAAATCTGCAAAATTTTTCTATATCTAAATCAAAATATCTCATTAAAAATAAGTAAACTATAAAAGGAATTAAAATTTCTTCGAAATAGCAAATTATCTTTGAAAAACAACACTTTCAAATCAATTTTTTAACATAAGCTGAAGTTTGCATAAAAAGTTATATTATACCTATAAAATGTTTTGAAGTTATAAAAGAATTAAATAGAGAATAGTCTGAAAATCTCCATTGATAAGGAAAAAAAAAAAGGTTTTAGTGAATGGAAATATCAAAGAAATAAAACTTTCTTTTTTTCTTTCTTTTCTTTCTTTCTTTTTTTTTTTTTTTTTTTTTTTTTTAATAAACAGTTTTAATTGATTTTTAATTTACCATAATGAAAAGAAAATTTTACGAGATGTCTTATAACCATGCAAATAAACACACACTCAAAAACAGATAGCTAAAATTATAAATATTAAAACTAAACTATATTTTCACTTAGGATAAAAGTTTTCATTTAGCACAAATCAACATATATCTAGAGTCATTTATCATATGTCTAATTTAATATTTTTTGAGACCACCATTAATCTCCCCCTTCCACTCGTTTTCGAATAACACATAAACATTTGATAAAGAAGAAAAAAAAATGCATTAAAGAAACGCAGAATCATCTTGATCCCAAAGGAATTATATTAGAAGAAATCTTCTCAAAAGATTTTCTGATTAATGAAAATGAATGACTCTTAATTGAAACTAAAAATAGCAATATCGGATAATTGATAAGGAAAAAAAAAAATAAAATAAATGCACTTGAATTAACCGGTGATGAAAAAAAAAATATTTACGAAAAGGAAATTTGGATTGATTGAGTATTTGAATAATTTGAAAACGAATCTTACATCCAAAAACCTTGTATCAAGGAACTCTACTGATATTGTGAAAATTTGTATTGTTCTGCTATTAAACCACCAAATAGAAAAGTAATTAATCAATGTAAAAAAAAAAAAAAAAAAAAAAAAAAAACTGTTAAAAGTATAGTCGGTAACAAAAGTGTCCAAACACTAGGAAAAATTCCTATGTAAAAAAAGTACACTTCATACGGTTTTGTTAAATAAATCCTTGTCGAATCCTGTTCTTAGTCAGTGTAAGAACATGATTCGATAAAGATTTATTTAACAAAACCGTATGAAGTGTACTTTTTTTACATAAGAATTTTTGCTAGTGTTTGGACACTTTTGTTACCGACTGTACAGGAAAAATCTGGCAGCTGGGGTGCCAGTATTTCTCCGTCAAATATACAGGACAAAACTGTACTTTTAACAAAAAACTTGTTTGATTTACAGGATTCCTGTGTAAAATATATGTCAGTGATACAATTTTACGGTTTTAAACTGTATATTTGACCGAGAAATACTGGCACCCCAACTGCCAGATTTTTCCTGTACTTTTAACAGTTTTTTTTTTTTTTTTTTTTTGCAGTGATATGTTAAAATGGTTAAAGTTAGATTTTATATTAAGACAATTGTTTCCAACAATAAAAGTGTGTAATTTTTTTAAAAGCTTCACAAGTAAAATAATAATTATAGCAATAATAATAATAATGATAAACTAGTATGTTGTGACCACCACAAGATTTTCTTCTATATTTTCCGACACAAAACCACACAGCACAAATTATTTATATTATTTATTCAAACTGTTTTCCATGATGAATGCAGACGATTTTCATCTCAGAGAAACATAACACTAAATGTCCGAAGAAAGTCAATTTTGTGCCGATATCTGAGGAAATGCTTTTGTTAAAGATGGGAAAAAAAAAAAAAAAAAAAAACACAATTTTGCTTTAAATTATCACAAATCTGTGCATTAGTTCTCCATCATATTATTATACATTGTTTTACTATGCAAAGCGATGATTTGATATTAATCAACAATTATTATGCAGTGTTGTGCAAAACAAACCAGTGAAATCTTCGACATAAAAAAATCAAAGATATATGTATTTTTATTATTTTCTATACATATCATTTTGAACGTCATTGTCAGATTTTGTATTTACAAAATTAATATTTTTAAGCGTACGTATTATATTTAACATTCTAAATTTAATTACATAAAAATAGTTTAGAAATTATGTAGTTTTATAGGCAATATATTACATATGAAATTTTGATCATGTTCATATATATAAATCAAATATAAACCTCCTTTTAACAATTATTTTGTACCATTTGTTATTAACTTTATTTTTGTTAATTGGTTGTGTCTGCAAAGTTCTAAATAAACGAGAATAAATCAAGAATTGGATTTTTTCTGCTTTAATATTTTAATTAAAAAAATAATAATAATAAAAAAAAAAAAAAAAAAAAAAAAAAAAAAAAAAAAAAAGAAAGAAAGAAGAAGAAAAAGAACCTGAAGAAGAATATTTTCAGAATGCCGTTGGATTTCAATATCCTTCAAAAGTTTGCTCAATCAACTGCAATAGATAAAAATGTTATTTAATTTTATATCATTGGCTACTAGATTTATCATTAGTGACGCTTTTTTTAATATTTATTTACCATCTCTAATATTATTGAAATTACACTGTATGTAATTAATTTTTTACACAATGATTTTCCTTTTATTTTGATTTTCAACAGCACTGTAATCTGAATTTTTTAAAATCAGGTTTCATTTAAATAAAATTTATTAGATATTACTTTGTTTCATTCTAGGAAATACAAAAATTACAAAAGCTAATAATCGAAGCAGATATTATTATTTTAAATTAAATAAATAACTTGCAAGAAATTATAGACGTTAAATAAATTTAAAATTTAAAAATTCAAAATAATTCTTACGCTACTAATTGATTATTTTGTAATAAAACGTCTACGCTAAATTGAAATAATGATCATTATGTTATTCCATTACTCTAAAGCAAAACACGATACGATGGTGATTATCATATCACTGATAATGCTGTTTTTCCATTATTAATAAAAAGAAAATGGTACTTATATTTAGAATGATAATGATAATTGATTCTCTCAAATGTCTTGTTATCTGTAACAATGACTTAAAAAAAAAAAAAAAAAAAAATGATTGCTCTTGCAAAATAAAACTATTTTGCAATTATTGCATCAGTTTTTGAAATAATATCAACTAATTTTGAAAATGTAATTTTTCGTTATTTTTATATTGCACATATGTTTATTCACATATTATAAGAAATTTAATCAAATTGATTTAACACAATAAGTCATTCTGACAGCTTCTTAATTTCGTTTAAAAAAATACATGTAGGCATATATATATATATTTATTTATTTATTTATAATTATATATATATTATAATGATAATTTCTTAGATTTTATGTGACTTTATATACCATGTGCATTTATTAATGATTGTATTTAATATCTTGCCCTTTTTGTTTCTGATATCTATATAGTCAAAAAGCAGTTACTTTGACTTCTCAGCCACTCTAGCATTAAATTTATCTTATTCAACACTGCTGTCATTTAAAAATATATATCAGATTTTTCTTTTTCTTTTCAAAAAGATTTTAAAACGTAAAAATATAATGTACTGAATTTCAGCATTGTAAATATTTAAAAACATACTCCCTGGATTCGAAATAGGAGAATCATTCAAAAAGTTACATCCGTTTGTTATTACTTTTGAAATATAAACTTCATGCTAATATCAATCTTTTTTCAGGAATTCATTCAGCAGTTTGTGCAATCGGCAGCAAAACTATTGCAGTGCTAGCAATAATTCATATTTAAAAGATGTGCACCTAATATGGTTTCGTTACGTAAATATTTGTCGAATACTGATCTTAGTCTTTATGCTGTTAAAAAAATAATTTGATTACAAAAATTAACGATCAAACTAATATTAATTAAATTTCTCTTATTCAACACTGCTCTCATTTAAAAATATATATCAGAACATAGCCTCCTTAACTAGATGCCTGTCGCGTGGCTCATAAACATGGCAATAATGTAAGTGGTAGACAGCGCCACCTGGTACAAATTGCGTGACTTTTTTATTCAACTGTCACCAATAATTTTAAAAAGGGATATACGATATATATAATGGATGTTTCTTCCATTCTATTCGCCTTTTATGTATATTATATCCCACTTTCAAAAATTTTGGTGGCTGTTGAATAAAAAAGTTGTGTAATCTGTACCAGGTAGCGATGTCTACCGCTTCAACTGTTGCCAAGCTTCCGAGCCACGCGACAGGCATCCAGTTTAAGAGGCTATGATCAGACTTTTTTTTTTTTTTTTTTTCCAAAATGATTTAAAAAAGTAAAAATATAATGCACTGAATTTCATCATTGTAAATATTTAAAAGCATACTCCCTGGATTCGAAATAGGAGAATCATTCAAAAAGTTACATCCGTTTGTTATCACTTTTGAAATATAAACTTTATGCTATATCAATCTTTCTTTATGAATTCATTCAGCAATTTGTGCAATTGGCAGCAAAATTGCTGAAGCGCTAGCAATAATTTGTATTTAAAAGGTGTGCACCTAATACTTGTTAAGTAAGTATTTGTCGAGTCCCGATCTTAGTCTTTATGCTGTTAATATATATATATATATATAATTTGATCATAAAAATTAACGATCAACTAATATATATATATATATATATATATATATATATAGAGAGAGAGAGAGAGAGAGAGAGAGAGAAAGAGAGAGATAAAAAATGTGGATGTGTGCTTCAATAATTTTGCTGCTGCCGTCTGTATGCAGTAACGAAAGAGGGTCTAAACACTAAAATAAGCTTTTTCCTTTCCTTATGTTATTTTCAGACTGAAAATTCAGAAAAAGCAATAAAAAATTGACAAGACTTTGAATCTGATCGTAAAAAGACAATCAATTGAAAAATTTCCAACTAAAGCTGTGCCTTTTTGTTTTACCACCGCTTAGTGCAATACAAATAAACACTATTTCTGGATAGTCCCCGTAAATTATCACAAAAAAAGGTATAGCTAAAAACAAAATCACAAGCTTACAATTTAAATTGTAAAATATATGAATATAAATAATTAAAAAAAAAAAAAAAAAAAAAAAAAAACTAGTTGGCATAAGTGGACTCTGTTCAGTTCGCAATCACATATTTGTTTGCATAATTTTTTATTACAGAGCAATTCGCAACTTAAATACTGTATTCAGGATAAAAGAAATCAACTTAGCCGATGGCTCTATACTGTCAAAAGCTGAGATTTCCCACCTAGTAGGCTAACCACAGTTTTGTTCTTCACATATGCTTTATCTTAATTTGCTGATTAATATTATTACAGACAGTTTTGTATATTAGTTTTCATGCAATTCTATAGTATTTTCAACACGATGATCACTATAATGGATGTTTATGTGATATATTGCTTTATTACGTTATGTTAAGAAAAACTTAAGTTTCGAATGAAGTTGAATTAGAATATTCGTAGTTAAGGATATTCAAACCAGTATCATAAATGATATTTTAAAAGTGGTCTAAGATCCCTACGATGAAAATATTTCTCATAAACGGATGTTTATGCGAAATTTCGCCCTATTCTGCCATGTTAAAAAAACTGTAAAGTTTGAATAACTTACGAAGTTTTCAAAGTAAAATTTTTATCAATGATGATGCTCCTGTCAGTATTCTAAATGATATTTCAAAAATGGTTCGACGTCTTTACTTTAAATATACCCTTCAAAATTTGTATTTATACAAAATTTGTGCTATTCTACCACGTTAAAAAATTTGTAAATTTCGAATAACATGAAATTTTCGAAGGGGAATTTTTATAGTGAATGATGTTCATACCAGCATTATAACTAACATTTTAAAGCTGGTTTGGAATCTTTACGATAACAATATGCCTTTTAATGTAAGTTTAAGTAAAATTTTACGTTATTCTCCATGTTAAGGAAATTGCAAATTTCGAAAAATTTACGAAGTTCTATGTTCATTTGTTCTTGAGATATTGTGTGCTGTTGATTAACATGCTGATTAACTAACATACTTACGTGCTAAAAATCCGACAAATCTACGGACGAACACAACATAAATTTTATGACTGTTGTTTTCTTTACACCTCAAAACGTGTTAAATGTAAAAATACTGAGGTCGAAAATTTTCACGGATATTAAAATTCCTCAGCGACGAACAACTAATAAAATACAAAGTAAATAACCCATAAATTAATAAAGAATTTTTCCATTTAAATATTTATAAAAACACATAGTTTTTATTAAAAGCTTCAAAGTACGTACCTTGACCTCGCACATCATCACATTCTCCATAGAAAACTACCGTGAGATCAGTGCTGCTCCTGCAAGCCTCACGCCTCATCTCGCATTCGTTGTGGTGTGTCGATCCATCACTTGCACATACCGCTTCGTATATTGTTGGACAGTCTACCGGACAAACACAATGTCCACTCTCGCACCGAGCCCCATATTTGCAGTGTACATTTTGGCAGAGATCTGAAAATAGTTTTAATGAGAATGTTTCAAACGAATAAAATTCTCTAATGTAATCCATTATTTTAAAGATAATGAAATGAGAGTATGCGTTGATTTAGTTGAAACGAATTAAGTATTAATACATAATTTGGTCGCATGGTAATTTTTACAACGCACTAGATTTATCTTATGAAAGTAGTTTTACAAAAAGAGAATTCTGAAACATCATAAATAGCTACAAAAAAAAAAAAAAAAAAAAAAAAAAAGTTTATAAAAATATCTAATAAAAATTATTTAAATATTTTGCATAAAAAATGTGTTTCGGAATTATAAATATATGTAGTGTAATCGTTTATTAGTCCAATGGAATGTAAATTAAACTACTGGTCAATTTTTAGAAATTTAATTTTCTATGCACATTTTCTTATGCCTATCTACAAACAACTATTTAAAACTTGTCAAAAACTTGTATGCATAACAATGTACATCTACAATAAAGAGGTATTAAGGATTAAATATAAAATTGAAACGCCAATGTTCCATATAATGTCGTTTTTTGACCTAGTGATAGCTAAAAACTGAAATTTTATGAATTTTTTTTAATATTACCCAATTATCTGTTATCTTAATAATAATAAAAGCCCAAATTTGACGGAGTAATGTTTAAAAATTATACCATAGCTGGAAAAATGTAATGGAATGAAAAAAATAATTTTTTATCCTTGGTTTAGAGGAATGAGTAAAGTAATGGAAGCAGGATAATATAAAGAAAAGATGACGTCACGATTAAAACAATCTATTGAGGAAAAAAAAAACTGTGATTCCAAACAATCTTTTTAATAATATAAAAGCCTGAAATTCATTGGTATAATGATAAAAAATAACGTCATAGCTACAAAAATGTATTGAAATAAAAAAATATATCTTTATTCTTGATTTGAAGGAAGGAATAAAGTAAGGGAAAAAAAAAAAAAGAATGATTTACCAAAAAAAAAAAAAAAAAAAAAAAAAAAGATGGTCACAAACTGCAACAATCTATTGAAGACGAAAGATTTCACCAGTGATTTGAACGAAATAAAATAATATTAAAAAGGTACAGTCGGTAACAAAACTATCCGAACACTAGCAAAAATTTCTATATAAAAATAGTAGAGTTAATACCGTTTTGTTAAATAAATCCTTGTCGAATCATGTTCTTAGACTGATTAAGAACATGATTCGACAAGGATTTATTTAACAAAATAGTATTAACTCTACTTTTTTTTTACATAAGAATTTTTGATAGTGTTCGGTTACTTTTGTTACCGACTGTAATTTAGAACAAAAGATGTAATTGTATTTAAGGAACGACAATTTGCGATTTGACTGTTTTATTTTCTTGGCCTAAATACGAGGTAAACTAAATACGAGGAAAAAAAAATTAAATCATTATAGTAAATAATAATAATAATAATAAAAAGAATAATATTTAGAAATATCGATCGCTATGCGGGCAGATGTCGACTAGATACGATTGTCTTGAAATAAATCATCCATACTTGAATAAATTATAATAAATAAAGGATCAAGGAAAATGTACACATGGTATGGCTAAAATGAAAATGATTAATTTATTCAATTGTTACTTTAGAAAAAAAAAGTGTATTGATGCATTCTTACGACAAGAGAAATACTTATAACAACTAACTATTAGGTTGTACAGCTATATGCAAAGTTGGGAAAATACTATTTTACGAATTTAGTGATAATAGATTTAAACTTTCGCCAATTTACATTTTCGAGACATTGAATTTATTGAAAATTGTAAACAAGAGACGGGTAACACGAGCGTGTCTGTTATGAACATATATTTGAATGAATTATTACGACTCTTAATAAAAGATGAAGGTTGAAACTACCGGTAATCTCAAAATTGGTAATGCATTTCGTTTCAGAATACTGTGGTGCATATTTTATCTTTGATCAGCTTAGTGGTAATGCATCTCAAACTGTGAGGGAGCCCCTTAATGTTGTTATTTCTAAAAAATTGTTCTGTTTATCCTACGGATGTCACATAAACTTTTTTTCGATTTTCCCTATAAACTAGGCATTGTTGAGATTTGTTTATTTTTTTTTTTATGTACTTTAGTGGTAATTTTGAATCTGAAAATGCCAAGCTCTTAAGGTATGTGCCTCCATACGAGGGAATTTTTTAAAAATACATAACATTTTAATGAAACACACATGTATTTAATTAAGATGGGATACAAAACTATGAATTTAAATGAATTTTTACAGAAATTTTCATTAACTTTTAAAATATAGGTAATATTTAGAAAAGTTGTAGTGAAAATTTTCATTTACGCCACATATCTTATAACAGATTTTAATGAATATATTTCAATAATCTTTACACAGTATAGAAATAACATACTTACTTGTGTTCTGTAGCAAAAGGTTTGCTGTACTTATAAAATTTATTGAAATACTTCATACTTGGTACGAAAGCTCAAAAAAAAAAAAAAAAAAAAAAAAAAAAACTTTTATAAATTTATAATAAAAATCAGTTGAATTTATTTATTTAATTTTTCAAAAAATTTTCAGGCATTTGGCGTAGCGGTTAACACACGGTTTATTCGAGTTCAGGTAGAGATTTAAACTATTATTTAGATTTGAATTATTTTAATATATTTTAGTTTTTTAAGTAAATTAAAACTATAATTAAAAAGTCAAGCAGCCATCTATATAAAACATAGGACTCACCGCATGGACCTCTCGAACCCACAACGACGTATTGTTGTTTGTTGCACGCAGCTACTCTCATCTCACATTCATTGAGATACGTGACACCGTCTGTGCCACACACCGATGATTCAACCTGAATCAGAAGCAGGAGAGATATTATTTAAATACATAAAGTCCACTGAAAATTTGAAAAAATAATACGTTTATTAAATTAAAAACAATCTTTTACTTTAATGCAGGAATGAGGGCACACACAGCGGGCTTCGTTTCGACCATCGCTTTCACAAACAGCATAGAACTCGCATTTTTTATTTTCACAACCATCTGAAAAGAAGTGAAGCATAATTTCACAATAATGTACTTAAATAACACTTAAGCATATTAAAATGTTAATTGAAAGAATGTTAATTAAATCAGAATTAAAATTAAATCATGTTTAAAATCACACTTAAGCAGAGTTCCCAGCAAAACTTGTCCAATAATTCCCCTGACATTCCCTGAACAAAAATAAAATCGAAAAAAAACATCCCTAACCAAATAGCATACTGACAGAAAATGAATTATCGATTTTTTAAGGATTTCCTTAAATGAAAACTGTTATGCGAATATGAATAATTCAGAAAATTCAGAAACTAAAATTGATATAAAACAACAGTATAATTACTGATAATAACAATTGCTAATAATGGATAAAATATAGGGCTAAAGACCAAATTTTTCTGCAGATCACCAAAATTTTCTTTCGGACCATTAATAGTCCATAGATCAGAATAGCAATCACTGATCTAAATTATTATCCTTATTTTATGAGACTTTTTTCCATTTTTAAGAAAATATTTATAAATTTCACTGACTTTTCGTAAACATTTTATATTTTCCTTGTCTTTCCCTGACCATTTTGTAATTCCCAGACTTTTCTGATCTCTCATAACTTTCTAGGTTACTGGGAACCCTGTTAAAGTAACTCATGTCTATGTCTAATCAATAAACTTGATGTGTTTAAAACACTCAAGTTTTGAAATTTATAAATAGTTCTGCTTAAAGTGTTACGTACCATTTAAATGAATAATTGGTATTTAAATGTCCTTTCAACGCTTATTATTTCTAAACATACTTTTGCATTTTTTTGTAACAGAAAATTCATCATTGCGATTCCAAAGGTAATTCGAGTAACGCATTTTTCAATGACTGACCCATTTAGTTAATTTTTTTCAAAAATATAAATCATTTCCAGCGTACGCCATACGTTTTCTGATTATAAAACAGAAACGCCCTACCGATGTTTTAAAAGTGTTTGTCCATTTATCGGACAAACACATTTATTTATTGTATGAATCAGCATAAAATAAATAAGTAAGTCTATGATTTTCTTTTGTGACCATACCCAAAACAAATGACTATGTTATTTATCATTTCCAACTAATGTACTCTTACTCAATAGTTTACATTTTTATTTTTTGACTTAAAGATATATATCACAGGATAATTCATCTTTGACAATGACAAGATGAAAAGGAGAAATCAAGTATGATTTCGGTTGCAGGAGAACATTTTTTAAATCTAGAATATAGCATTTAGAACTTGTATGAGCCAAGTGTTGCGATTATTATGCAAAAATGTCAGACATTTTCTACGAATTTATTTTTGTGGAAGGTTTGCGAAATAAAAAGGTTATGAATAATTGTTATATACGTTAGTTTTACTTTTTGGATAATTTACATTTGTGTTACTTAAGAAATAGGGACATTTATAATGACAAGAAACAGTTTTTTAAACACCAAATCAAATCATCCATCACTTACTGCAAAGTCCATGGTATGCTATTTCAATGTCTGCTTTTCTCTGGCATCCCTCCTGTTTGAGCCTGCACAAATTGGTATAGGAAATTCCATCAGTGCCACACACAGGTTCAAATTCTTCCGTACAGGCCGGACACTCACATACTGCATAGCCAGCTTTGATTACACATATTGAACCATACAAACAAACGTGCTTAAAACATGGACCACGTTCCCCTGAAAAAATATAGATTTAAATAACTCTAAAAATGCTGAATTAAAACTACAAAAAAAAAAAAAAAAAAAAAAGAAAAAAAAAATCAAGTTTCTTATTATATTAGGATAATATAAATGGACATTTTTCATTTATGCATCACACAACAAACTAAAATAAACATGATATTCTTTACTATAATTTTTGTAGAGAATGTGCACATTTATCTGCAGAATTTTTCTGATTTAAATTTTGTAAATAAACTGAAATAAATGTATTAGAATCTCCCTAACATTAATCAACTTTCAAAGGAATTAAATATATGTAGGAACGAAATAATTATAAGCACTTCCTACACTTTTCGAATTGCCTCATTACTGTTCAAAACGGTATTCTGTTAACTTTTCGGGTAAAACTCGCAAATTAATCAATAGAATTTTCACTAATCCGCATTTTTTGCAATATAAATTAAAATAAACTTAATGGTAAATGGATTGAACTTATTGAATGGTTACTTTATTGGCCTCAAAGAAGATGAAATATCATAAAAATATAAGATTTTGCTGCAACTTCATAGTTTAGGATATTATAAGTTTCAGTATTTAGAATTGTTTTGATTTTTTGTATGCAAGTGGTTATATGTTCATTATGACATCAAATTTTTTTATTAAAAAATTCCACATTTTTTTAATTGCTTTTCATCTGGTATTCAAAACAAGCAGAAGTCTTATACATAAATTCTTTGATATTTTTAATTAAAGAGATATAATAATAAATTAACCTATCTGATGTAATAAAAACTAATGATTAAAAAAAATCTGCTTACATTCTTTGTAAGCAGAATTTAATTTAGTATGGCAGAGCTTATTTTAATCTAATGTTCCATATAAAAGCCTACAGTAACTGTGTTTTATCCCCTAGCATCACTAACTATAATCTTTTCTTAAAATTTTATTGGTATAGATTTAGCCCAGCCCTTGGCCCGGCTGTTAATTTGGTTTTTGTCATTTTAGCGATGAATAAAAATGGCTGTCGCAATTGCGTATTTAAAGATATTGGCGAGAAACGTCCGAGCTACTTTGGTGCCAAATTTAAAATTTCGCCAAGGGGTTCTATACTGAAGCTGTACCATTTCTTTAGAACGATTTTTCTCAATTTTGTTTTAATTCTTAAAAAAAAAAAAAAAAAAAAAATGTTTGCGCGTTTATATGATTTGACATAAATAGAAATATATTTACTTATTTATTTATTTATCTATTTTTGTCTAATAAATAATAGAATCTTTCGTTATATAGTTTTTATAATTTTAATAAATTTTTAATAGTCAAATTTATGCCCTAAAGTTTGTTTACTTTTAGAAATTTCAATTTCTTTTATTAAATTTAAACTTTTTCCGGCTTTTTCCATTTATTATAATGTATTAGAAATTGCCCTCATTATTTTAGAAACTTCAACTTTATTTCCAGTAACTTTTAAAATGTTAATTATAAATATTTTTAAATAAACGTTTTAGTTAACTAATGACATCATATCCATCTAAAATCATAATAAATAAAAGCAAGTTAACTTTTCTTGTAATATTTTTTTCAACATATATAAATAATAATAATAATAATAATAATAATAATAATAATAATGCATAATATATATATCGTTCTATACTCAAGCTGTTCCATTCTTCTAGCACGATTTAAAAAAAAAAATGATAATAATAATAATAATAATAATAATAAAAAAAAAAATGTTTGCATGTTCATTTTTTTTTTCAACACACACACACACAATATATATATATATATATTTATTTATTTATTGTGTATTATATATATTACACAATTTATTTTGTATTATCTATATATATAAAAGAGCAGAGTCTGTCTGTGTGTGTGTGTGTGTGTTCGCTATAGAATCCTAGGCCGTTTCACTGAGCGGGACCAAATTTGGCACGGTTAATGTTTACGACCCGAGAAAGACAACGCCGCAAGCGATTTTACAAAATTCGCCCCCCAAGGGGGGGAGGGGGGGCAAAACGTAATTTCACAAAATCCTCCATATCTCAAACAAACAAACAGATATCCGTAAATTTTTTGCTTTTAAATATAGCTAATACAAATGTCTAAAAATCGGTTTCTGGAATTTTTGAAATTCGGTCCCCAAGGGGGGCGGGGGGGGCAAAACGTGATTTCACATGCGTAAGGGGGGCTATGGGGCAAAAACAAATAGAAATACGGTTAGGCCGTACAAAATTGGTACAGATAGGTTTTAAAGGTCTGCAAGTCGAATGGGGATATTTTCGATTGTGTAAAGTTATTAGGAGGGGCAAAAAAATAAAAATAGTGTCAGATCGTTCAAAATTGGTACATAGAGGTTTTCGATACTTACAAATCGATTGCGGATATTTTTGAATTTGTAAAATTATTAGGAGGGGCGGGTAGGGGGGTGGGGCGGTAAGGGGGGGCTATGGGGCAAAAACAAATAGAAATACAGTTAGGCCGTTCAAAATTGGTACAGATAGGTTTAAGAGGCCTGCAAGTCGAATGGGGATATTTTCGATTGTGTAAAGTTATTAGGAGGGGCGAGTAGAGGGGGAGGGGAGGGGGGGAGGAAAAATAAAAATAGTGTCAGATCGTTCAAAATTGGTACATAGAGGTTTTCGATACTTACAAATCGATTGCGGATATTTTTGAATTTGTAAAATTATTAGGAGGGACGGGTAGGGGGTGGGGCAGTAAGGGGGGGCTATGGGGCAAAAACAAATAGAAATACAGTTAGGCCGTTCAAAATTGGTACAGATAGGTTTAAGAGGCCTGCAAGTCGAATGGGGATATTTTCGATTGTGTAAAGTTATTAGGAGGGGCGAGTAGGGGGGAGGGGAGGGGGGGGGGGCAAAAAAATAAAAATAGTGTCAGATCGTTGAAAATTGGTACGTAGAGGATTCCGATACTTACAAATCGATTGCGGATGATTTTGAATTTGTAAAATTATTAGGAGGGGCGGGTAGGGGGTGGGGCGGTAAGGGGGGCTATGGGGCAAAAACAAATAGAAATACAGTTAGGCCGTTCAAAATTGGTACAGATAGGTTTAAGAGGCCTGCAAGTCGAATGGGGATATTTTCGGTTGTGTAAAGTTATTAGGAGGGGCGAGTAGGGGGGAGGGGAGGGGGGGGGGCAAAAAAATAAAAATAGTGTCAGATCGTTCAAAATTGGTACATAGAGGTTTTCGATACTTACAAATCGATTGCGGATGATTTTGAATTTGTAAAATTATTAGGAGGGGCGGGTAGGGGGGTGGGGCGGTAAGGGGGGCTATGGGGCAAAAACAAATAGAAATACAGCTAGGCCATTCAAAATTGGTACAGATAGGTTGAAGAGGCCTGCATGTCGAATGGGGATATTTTCGAAAGTGTGAAGTTATTAGGAGGGGCGAGAAGGGGGAGGGGAGAGGGGGGACAAAAAAATAAAAATACAGTTAGATCGTTCAAAATTGGTATATATAGGTTTTCGATACTTACAAATCGATTGCGGATATATTCGAATTTGTAAAATTATTCGGGCGCTCATATATATGCATTCGCGCGTGCGCATCGCGCACGGGTCTACGCTGCCGAAGGCAGTGGGGACCCGGTGCGACATTTTTCCCGATCAGAGTTTTTTTTTCTTTTTTTTTTTTCACATGATAAAAAATTCATTAATTATAATGATTCATTTAAAAATAGTGACCAGCGAAGCGGGCGTAGCCTGCTAGTATATATATATATATATGTATATATATATATAATACAAGGTGGAACACTGCAAACGGAGACAATGCAAAATTGTAGATTGAAAGATATAGTCCTGCCGTTTAATAAGTATAAATACGCTGACCAATTTTTATTAGAGTGGTTAAAATAATAATAATAATAATAATAATAATATTTTTTTATTCAGCATTTTGTAAAATGCGGCATATTTAACACGCTATTTTTAGCCTTGCACAGATTTATTTTCACTTGTATGCTTTCAGTTATGATAATGCTAATATTTTTTTTCTTTTGCTATGAGAGCGTATAGGCATAAGCGAAGCATTGAGACGTCATCACAAGAAATAGACAAGAAAGAAAACATTAACTTGTTTAATTACTCCGTCAATGGCAAGCACTCTTTACACATTATTTACAATATTTTCTCAACATGGAAGTAACGATTGAGTAATTGGCTGTATTGTTGTGTACAGAAAAGAGTAAGTAACTATCTTCCACTCAACATTATGCATTTGCGAGAAAACGTTAGTTAGTCTTACAAAGTAGGATACTTTACGAATTTACGATGCTGAGACAATACTTGCATCTAATATATAGAATGATAAGGACAAAATAGAGTTTCTTTTTTATTTGGAGCTGTTTCTGCATTGATAAGCACGGGACCACGAAATAGCCTTATTACCATATTTATGCAGTTACACCAAAAATTACACAGTTGCTAAAGTTTTTTTTTTTTCTTTTTAACTGTGAGAGATTTTTTCAAAACTGCTTCAAGTTGTTCTGATGCTATTCATTATTGACTGTGCTTTCAATTTGACGGTGCGTCCTAATATTTCGCCTTTTATGTGTACAAACCCATCGATGTCACATTTTAAGTACTATATAAAGCTCCATTTACATAAAAACTTGCCCGTTGCCACTCTCCTCTGATTATTTGATTCATTAAGTCTATTTCTTTCTTTCTTTCTTTTTCTTTTCTTTCTTTCTTTCTTTCTTTTTTTTATATATATAGGACAATTCGGAGCACTTATTTATGGTAAGCCAGCTGACTCTGTTAAGAATTTCGACACTCAAATATCGGTTGTAGTTTCACTAAAGCGAGAAATAATTAGAAATTTTCAAAATTTGTACTATAAAATTTATAGCTGTTTTCAAGTATAAATTACTGTTAACGGAAGACAAATTTGAGCAAGTAATGTAAACATTTTTGTAAAATAACTCTTGCGGAAGATGTTAAAAGCAATTTATTTTATTCATGTGTATTTTGATTTTATACGTAAATAATCACAAAAAAAAAAAAAAAAAAAAAAAAAAAAGTCCTGTTGAGGTTATTATGTAAATGATGTGCATTTCTCAAAAATACAAATGTTATTCTGAAAAAATAACGAGAGTGCCATTAAAAAAAAAAAAATATATATATATATTCAAAATGCGTAAAGAAAAATGAAAGTTGTACAAAACATAATTTTTGCCTTTCTTATTAAGGGAAACAAAATTTTCATATAAAAAATAAGAAATTAACCTACTTGTTGCAACACGGCAGGCTTGAATGGCATTTTGAATTACATTTCATTATATTTTTCACGCAAAGACATTTCATATTTTGGCACTTTGTTTTACACATACGTTTGACGAACCCTTGGCCGCTGCCACTGGACTTAACAATTGCAGCTGACCGGAGAGAAATTGCGTGGTCAGGAATACCTTCAATTCTAAGAAAGTTCTTAGGGCATAAAGTGAATTGTGATCTCGCATATACTTGTTTTAAATTCCTCCAGAAGTTCCAAGTCGATAGAAACCATCCTCTGTCACACTCATTGCAGCTGCCAATATATTGCGCGAATCACCTCGCCCCTTGTCGACGCCAGGAATAGAAATGCCCACAGTAGATACCAAAGAAGAAGTGGGAATTTTTTTTTCCGAATTCATTTTCATTTTTTTGTCTTGTATTTCGAGATTGATTTTAGAGTTTATTTTACTTTCAATAGCATTTTCAGTTTTGGAACAAAGGGTACACAAAATATCCATTTTATCATTTTTACTAGCATGGCCACAAAAGGTATGAATTTTTTGACGACACATTTTGCATGCAAGTGCATCACTCGTTTCCTTTAAACACACGCAACAGCTATCAGAAACGGAAATCTCTTCGGTAAGCACGTCTTCGTCATTTTGGTTTAATCCACTATCGACTATAATCTCATCCATGTTTTTTGAAACAGGCTCTTTTTCTTGCATAACTTGATTAGTTTCGCCCTTTCCCATTGTTTGGACGCTTTCTATTACTTTTTCTAGCTGCTCCTCTGTATTTATGTCTTTTAAAACATCTTCGGGTAGAAAAGACGTTGTAAGCCCCTAATTTAGGTTTGCAGCCAAAAAGAGCTTCGTATGGTGCTCTTTTGATCCCGGAATGATAAGCTCTATTTTTCATAAATTGTACGTAACGCAGTCTTTCACTCCAGCGGTCAGATTTATTATCTTGCATCCAAGTACAAAGCATATATTCGATATTTTCTTTAGCTCTTTCGACACTACCCTGGCTTTGTGAATGGCGAGGCTTCTCATGGACGATCTTCAGTGCAGGCCAAAACTCCTTCAAGCTGGTCACCACATTATAGGAAAATCCCCTACCATTGTCAGACTGTAATATAGATGGCGCTCCAAGCAACGCGAATATGTCCACTAGGTTGTAGGCTACTTCTTCAGCTCTTTTTGGCGTTAGAGATTTGAGAATCACAAATTTTGTGAGATGATCTTCGTACACCATAATAAATTTGTATTCTCTTTCTGGCTGAGAAGATCAATAAGATCTACCTGACAACGGGAATTAAATTCAGAAAAAACATAGGTTTCACAACAATGCCCTTTTTAATACCTTTCTGTTTTTTGTGGCAAGGTTCACAAAGGTGGATTTACAGTTCAATACCATGACGTGAAATGTTTTTGTATTTGGTTAAAAGTTCTTTCAACATTCTATCACGTCCTCCGTGTCCAATAAACAAATGAGCTTCATGAAGTATGTGAAATAACTCAGAGTTCGTGACGCAATACTGTATTGTACTGACGCCTCCTTTAAGAAGATAAATGAGTTTACTTTTGTTTTTCACAATCATCACATCGTAGCGACTCAACAACCAATAGTCTATGGGTTCCTTCTTAGTAGTCATTTTGGTTTTTTGTACATAATTTATTAACTTCTGGTAAGTAGATTCGGTTAAGAAAACACTATTTTTTGCAGCGTTAACTCTCGTTTTGCACAGTTCATCGCCGAATCGTTGTTTCATGTCTATAGACCATGACTCTTTCTCTAATACTACAGCTTGCTCCTCCATTTTCATGTAGCACAGTAAAAAAATAATTTTTATTGAACAAATTTAAGTAAAATTGCGTATTTTGACACTCCCGTACAAACCGCAAAGTGCAACTGACAAATTCTGAGCTTGAGGCGCGTGTTAAAAGTCACGTGACTTGCCACGTGATTTTCGAAACAAATCGGAGATGTATTTCAGAGCTTGAGGCGCGTGTTAAAAGTCACGTACCTTGCCACGTCATATTCGAAACGAATCAGAGATGAATTTTATACTTTGCCGGTTTCTCATTTTAGGAAATGTGTGAAATATAAATCATTTCATACATTGCCGGCTAGTTTTAGGCATTATATACAATGCCTAGGCATTCTATAGAATGCCGGATTTCAAACTTTGCCGGTAACACATATATATATATTTGTAATTTATATGCGATCATTGCTTTAATGATGCTGAAATATATATATATATATATTTATTTATTTATATATTTTTTCGATTTAAATATAATTGTACAATGTTAATATTTTAAATAATAGAAAGTGTTGTATAAAGTTTTTCTATAACTTAGTGTAAACAGTTTTATTAGTTTTCTAAAGGAAAAGAAATCTATTCAGTAAAATAAATTTTCTTTCCATTAAAAATAAATGTTTCTCTTTGAATTCTTTCGCATGGGCAATTGTTAGTATCAATAATTTAATTATTTAAATTAAACAACATAGGAAAAAAAAAACAAAGATTAAATGCATTTCCAACAAAATTTACCCGATAAAGAAAATTAAAATAATAATAGAACATTTACTCGAGATAAATCAATTTTATCTACTTTTAATTAATCCAAATCACTTGATGTGATTTTTATAAAAATAAAATGCATATACCATTATTATTTTTTCATTTTAAAAGATTTCGATTTTCATGGTTAATAACACGATGAAATCTACAAAATAACCAACTTAAAAATTCTAAATTACATTGTCGGGAGTTATGACACATTACAAATCTGTGTTCTATATTTTTATAATACAGTTTCTTTTTTCCTTGAAATTAATTTTCTTACTTCTTTAACTGTTTCTGTTCAAAATGAAACTTTCCATCCAATTAATGATATTTGCGGAGAAAAGAAAAAAGAAGAAAAGATAGCAAAGCGAGATGAATATTAATCTTTTTTATAGCTCTTGATATTTTAAGTTAAGACAGTATAAAAATAATTAGAGAAAGAATAACAATGAAAAGTGCTTAATCATTCTAGTAACGAATGCAATAATTCTGAAAAATGGTATTTTTAAATGATTTATATATATATATATATATATATATAAATGAATAATGATTAAAAAAAAAAAGAAAGATAAACGGTTTTTAATTTTTTCTTGGTATTTTTTGATAAGAATTTAGCTATTGAGTACAGGCAAAAGAAATTTTCGTATTTGATAACGTGTAGTAGAAAAATAATATAACTTTAAAAAAGCTTATACAAATTCTTTAATTGGAATAAAATTTATAGCGTAAACTAGACTAATGAACGTGGTTATTTGCTTTATTAAATCAGATGAAAATGCAAAATCAAAGCATGGTAAAGGTTAAAAGAAAAATGATACTGGAAAAAAATAATAATACTGGAAAATAACAACAAAAATTAAATAAAATGAAACATTTGGTAGAATGGTGTTAATAAAATATTCCATCGTCTTTAGGCGGAATCAAAACTGTCAAAAACTTTATTACTTAAAAGAAAAATATACTTTTTTTATAATAAATTTTATTTAACCTTCTTAATGTAATGGTGCACATACTTATAATACTTATGACTATTATTTAAGACCTTCACACCAGCTAAAAATTCATAATTATATAATTTTAAATAATAAATGTATTGTGGAAAAAAGAACACCTCAGTGACCGGATATATCTGTCAGCGGCGGTCAGATGGCTTTAGGAGAGTTTAAAGTAAAATATGAATTTTTATCTTTTAATTCATATTTATATAAGGATTATTTTATGTTTACATATTACCCTTCTTAACATTGTTTATGTTTATGCATCTTCAGTGAATGCAAGCCGATATATTGTAGACTTTAAAACTATCTTCCGAGAAAAAAATAAGTATCAGATAATGAAAAAAATTTCAAAATTCAGATTATACTAAAGGTTTCTTCAACTACAAATTGTATAGGTTTTTATTTAGTTAGTTTTTCACTACTTTTTACAACGATTTTTAAAACTGATATTTTATAATTTATATGCCATGATTTCTTTTCTTTAACGATGCTCTATAATAATGATAATTATTTCGATTTGAAAATATTTACAAGGTTAATATTTCGGGTAAATAAAAAATGTTGTATAAAGTTCTTTTAATAACTTAATGTAAATAGCCTCATTATCTTTGTAGAAATAAATAAATAAATAAGAATAAAAATAAAGCATCATTTTATTCAGTAAAATTAATTATCGTTCCATTAAAAATAAATCTTTCTATTTAAATTCTTCTGCATGGGCAATTGTTAAGATAAATAATTAAATTATTTGAATAAAACAACGTAGAAGAAAGAAAAAAAGATTAAATGCATTTCTAACAAAATTTACCCGATAAAGAAAATTAAAATAACAATGAAATATTTACTCGAAATAAATCTATTTTATCTAATTTGAATTAATCTAAATCAGTTGATGTGATTTTTATAAAAGTGAAATGCATTAGCCGTTAATTTTTTATTTTACGTGATTTTGACCTTTACCGTTAATAACACGATGAAACCTAAAAGAGATACACCTTAAAATTTATAAATTAAATTCTTAGGAATTATGACACATTACAAATCTATGTTCTATATTCCTATGATATAGTTTCTTTTCCTAGAAATTAATTTTCTTACTTTTCTGACCTGCCTCTTTTCAAAATAAAAATTTCCAGCCAATTAATGATGTTTGTGACGAAAAGAAAAAAGAAAAACAGATAGGAAAGCGAGATATATATTAATCTTTTTCAGAGCTCTTGATATTTTAACTTAAGACAGTATAAAAATGATTAGAGAAAGAATAACAATTTAAAGGGCTTAATCATTCTACTAACGATTGCAATAATTCTGAAAAGTGATAGTTTAAAAGAATCTAAACATTTAAAAAAAAAAAAAAGAAGAATGATTTTTTTTTTTTTTTTTTAACGGCAAGATAAACGATCTTGAAAAAGAAATTGCGCTTTCTGATAAGAATTCAGCTCTTGAGTAAATTAAAAGGAAATTTTCATATTTTATAAATTGTTAGTAGAAAAAATAATAAGTTAAAGAAAACTTAGATAAATGTTTTAATTGGATTAGAATTTATAGCGTAAACGTGGCGCATAAACGGGGTCATTTGCTTTAATAGATTAGGTGGAAACGCGTGCGTATAAGAGAAAAATGATACCATTAAAATTTACAAGATAATTTAAATAAATAAAACACATACGGTAGTATGTCGTAAGCAAAATCGTTCATCCCCAAACCTTCGTTCTCGGACAGGCTCGAATCACCAACCTTTCGATTAACAGGCGAATAATGAGTGGGCCGTGGGGGTCCTGGGTTCCCAATTCTAGTTAAAAATTTTATTTCGAATGTTAACTCATTTCCTATCATCCGAATAGAGTTAAAGTTTTCATGCATGTATAATTTTAATGACAATATTATGCTCAAGCAGTAAAGGACTTGAGGCTGGTGTCTTGGATTCCCAACTTTCCAGTTAAATGCTTTAGCACATTTTGTAATAACAGCATATTTTTAAAACTTTTTAATTTATGTGCCATTATTTGATCCCGAGATTAAATTTTCCTTTTAAAGGTTCTTTAAAAATTTATACTAATAGAAATAAAAGAGTTGCGTTCTTTTGCTAAGATATTTCCATACTGAAATGCTTATAAAATTTTTACAGCCTTTTTTTTGGGGATTTAATATTATAGTGATCATTAAATGAAAATATAATGGTAGGAAAAAAATGCAGAAACTTTCTTTTCACTACTACATTTACTTCTAAAAGTTAAGCAGGAATTAAGTTGCATAAAATTCGACTAATTAGTATGTAACGAGCATGTCATTAAAATTTTACGTTCGTTTATTCACTTGTTCAAAAGTTGTGCGGAATAGAAAAAAGCAAAAGAATAGTTATTGCTTAACTTTTGAAAATGAATGTAAATGCTGTGAAGAGATTTTAATAAAGGGACAATGCAATACTGCGATTTATTCGAAAAAAAAAAAAAATAAAATAAATAAAAAAATAAATAAAACTGAAATAGAAAACATATCGATATGAAGTTTATGATTTCAAATTTTCTACCGAGAGGTTATAAATAGGGATACAAATCGATAAAGATTGATGTAAGAAATGCTTATAAGAAGCAATAATTAAGGAAATAGGGTCTATTTTTTAAATATCAGATATAAAGTGTACAGATATAATTAGTTACATTTATTTAAAAAAAAAAAGTATTCATGATATTTTTTATACTAAAATCTTTAAAATGTAACGTATACGAAATAGTATTTTCAATCTTTCTGCATATTATAGAAAGAAATAATTAATCAATTTTAGAGTCTTGATTTATTTTTTATCGTAGTTGTTCTAAGTCAAAAATGTGAAAAAAATGTCATTGATGCATTTGACATTTAAAATACTATTGTAATACAAAGATATCTTTTAAGCAAGCCTTTTTCTTTCTTTCTTTTTTTCAATAAAACGTATTCTATTAAAAATTTCAAATTTTCTTTAATTTCTGTAGGATACATTTGAAAGTAAATTAAGGATGTGCCTTTTTCAAAGCGACCGTCCGAATAAAAATATTGATTCTTGAATCTAATTGTTTATGATCTACCATAATATCATTGCACAATCGAACAATAAACGACGACCAATTTTAGCCACTTGTCTACTATACAATACAACAATTGCAACAATATTATTCTACACATTCATTGATGTTTTAAATTTATCTGTGAAACGATCATTTGAAACCAAATGATAATGAATTATGATACTTATTATTATTATTATTATTATTATTATTATTATTATTTTGTAAAATAACTGAGAAATCACTGTTTTATTTTTATCTCAAGAGAGTGAAATTACTCTTTTTAAATGCAGCAGAATAATTTAAAACTCATTCAAACAAAAGATAGCGGTAGTCGACGCCTATTTCTCTTGGAGGCTTGATCAAAAGACAGCGAAATTATTCTTAATGAGCTGGACAAGCGAACAACTGAAATGAAAAAAATATTCAGAGCAATTAAAAAAGCACGCATCATGATCGTTCATTGTTTTATTAAAATGGGGCGTAAAATCTATCAAAATGAAAGAAATTTAATGAGTAAGCAGATTTAGAAAAAGAAAAGGGAATATGTGTCGTAAATCCTTTAAAAACGAAAGAAACTAAAATAAAAAAAAAAAATTAAGTAGAATTTTAATACTTTGATTTTTAGAATAATACATTTCAAAAGGATATTAATTTCATCGAATGCAAGGATTATATTTTTAATTTACAGTACATGAGGCAATATAGCAAAATAAATAGTATGATCATGTAAAAATGATATTCATAAAACAATACACTAAAGAAATACTTCATTGTATACGTATAAAAATTAAAATACCTGTATACTATGCATTATGCCGAAACAATAGTATAGAAAAAAGTATCTTATTATTATTAAAAATATCTTTTTGTAAAAAAATAGAACCGATTCCAAAAAGCAACTACTATTCAAACAACTAAAAAAAAAAAAAAAAAAAGGTATGAAATGAAACTGTAAATTGCGGTTAAAAGTATAAAATAATTTCCTTCGCCAAACAATCTATAACACTACAATTAATCATAACTTTTGAAGTCGGCGCAAAATTAAATACAATTAAATTAGTTTTTAAAGGTTTGTTTTTAGATCGGTAAGAACAAATGCTGTTGTCTCGAATGATCCATTTTCATGTTTCCTTTATTATTTTATCACTGTATACAATTGGTCCATTAGTAGCATCTATATAGAGCAGTGTCCATTCTTCACAATGCGGTATTTATGTTTCTAGGAAGTTAGAGTTTCCTTTGCAATTTTGGTATAACTTTGATAACTATCATCCTTGGTGGCTTTTGGATTTGGCGATCAAAACGTAATGCAAAAATATACAGGGTGGGCCGAAAAAATTATTTTTTGAAATTGATTTTGGTATAGTGCGGAAAAGTTGTGTAATGGGTCTGTGAGAAACCTCTAAAAATTTTATCAGTTTTGTTTAATATTTAACCGCGCCCCTTTGGCACTGAAAAACTGGAAAAAAGAAAAAAATTAGTTTTTTTGAAAAAATTAAATTTCAAAAATTAATTTTGAATTTAGTTCTGGTATATTGCAGAAATGTTACCTAATGAATCAGTTAGAACCCTCAAAAACTTTCATCAAGTTTGCCAAATATTTAGCCGCGCCCCTCTGACATAAATAATTGAGAAAAAGATGAAAAGCCGGGTTTTTTGAAAAAAGTATATTTAAAAAAAAATTGAAACTAGTTATACTATATAACTAAAATATTACATAATACGTTACTACGAACCAATCCAAATAAAATTCAAATAATTTTACTCTATTTTTATTCTCTTATTTAAAAATAATAAGCATACATATGCACATAAGAAATTGAAGCTTATCTTATACCCTACTTTTGTTTTTGTTTCTTTTCGTTCAGATTTCAAACGATAGATGGCGTTCTACTGCTCACATTGCTTCCAAGGTCAATTTAACTAATAGATAAGATAAAATATTGGATTTCGTTTCATTATACGTTTGTTTGTCAAATGAAACGGTTGTTATGGAGAAACGGGTAATTAAAAAAGTTACGCGAGCAAACTCAAGTCGTCCGCTGTTTGGAACAGGGAAAGATTTATTCCCTTCTGATGCTGTTTATCTCCCAACTTATGAGGACATAATAAGATGTTATCAGAGTATCAGATTGCAAATAAAGGGAGACAAAAGTCAAGAACCTTCTTCAAGATCTGTGGCCGAAGCGGTAGCAAAAAAAATTATTGATATATGGAAACGTGCTTCGATTCCTGTTGTATCATTAAAGCGAGTTACTGCCATGGTTTTATCTTACAACTGTAAATATAAGAACGTTATAAAACCTGCTAAATCTAGGAATACGCCGTTTTTACAATCGAAATTGAAGAAATTTAAAGCAGATGCCGCAAAATTGTTCGACATTTGTGCTTGTAAATGCCATTTATATTCGTGCAATTGCGAAAAAAAACTAAAAGTTCCTGAGAGAGAAAAAGAATTTTTAATTAATCAAAGGACAGTTAGAAAAATGGCTATTGGAAATCTGGATATAGTAACAACCCACAAACTACAAAAACGAGTACGTCGAAAAATGGAAATATCTGATTGTCCAAACAAGAATAAAATGTCAATGCCCAGTACCAGTGGATTTCAAAATAAAGAATCTCATAACATTTTGAAAGATAATGAATTAGAGATTGAGTCAGAAATGGATACAAAAAATGCAGATCAAGATTTCAAATGGTCTTATTCTCTTTTAAGAAAACGTAAACAAACTGAAACGCCATCAAGATCGTCAGATCAAATGAGAATTTCTATGCCTCGTACAGCATTGGCTGCAGATTTAACTGGTGCCTCAAGTAGAACAGTGGCCAAAATTACTACTGCAGTTTTGGCTGATTTCAATTTAGTTTCGCCTGAGCAACAGACATATATAGTTGATAAAAACAAAGTGAGAAGAGAAATAGAGAAGAAAAGAATAAAAGTAAGGGAAAATGATTTAAGGCTATTTGAAGAAAAATTTATTAAGAGTTTGTATTTTGATGGGCGCAAAGATGAAACTATTCAACAAATGCATGGTCATCGAAAATTAACATCAGAAGCGCATGTAACATTAATAGAGGAACCAGATAGCAAATATATGGGTCATATATCGTTAACTGCTGGTGAAAGTGCAAAAGGAATAGCCGAAGGTATTATAGAATTTACAAGAAAGAATAACATAAGTTTGCAGAACCTATCAGTTATCGGATGTGACGGAACAAATGTAAATACGGGATGGAAGGGTGGAGTAATACGTTTGCTTGAGACAAACATTGGAAGACCACTACAATGGAATGTATGTTTGCTTCATACCAATGAGTTGCCACTAAGACACCTTATTCAAGAAATAGACGGTTGCACAAGGGGACCATATTCATATTCTGGACCTATTGGATTGCTTTTAAAAGACTGTGAGAAACATCCAGTGGTCAAATTTGATAAAATGGACTCTACACTTCAGCATTTGGATCCGCAAGATATTAAAAAGCTAAGTACAGATCAAAAATATTTGTATCGCATCTGTCAAGCCATAAAAGATGGTACTATTTCTCCTATGTTGACTGACAGTAATCCAGGTAAACTTAGTCATGCACGATGGCTGACTACCGCAAACCGTTTGTTACGGTTATACATTAGCACACCAAGCCCATCAGAGAATCTTATAATACTTGTGAAATATGTAATGCTGGTTTATGCTCCAATGTGGTTTGAAATAAAAATGAAATCGCATTGCCAGTATGGTTCCCAACATTTTTGGAAAATGATATCCCTTTCAAAGCAGCTTCCAGACAAATCTAAGAAAATTATTTTTAAAGTTTTGTCAAACAATGCATATTATGCGCATCCCGAAAATTTATTGGTAGCAATGTTGCATGATTCCAGGAAATACATCCGGGAACTAGCAGTTAGGCGAATTCTAGGCGCTCGACAAATAAAAATGAAGAACTTGAATGGTTTACGAGTTTTCAAGCCTCCTCAAGTTAATTTCGAAGCAGACGACTACATTGATTTAATTGATTGGTCAAACTGTGTTGTAACAGAGCCACCTCTTACAATGCATTTAAAGGATAAAGACTTGAAAGAAATGTACAAAAAAGAAGAGAATCAATTAATGACAATCGAAAAATTACCATGTCATACGCAATCTGTTGAACGATGTGTTAAATTAGTATCTGAAGCTGCAATAAAAGTTTATGGTGAGATTGCAAGGGATGGCTATATTCGTAGCAAACTTCAAGCAAGAAAAGAACTCCCAACGTTTGACAATAAAGGACAATATTATTCAAGTACCTAATATTCAATAAGCAACAGGTATTATTAAATCCAACATAAATTTGTATATTTTTGCTTTAATCTTTATTTTGTTACTATGTAAGAGAAAATATGCTTATATACAAGAAAAAATATGTTTATATATTAACCGAGTAAAAAAATAATAAAGTAAAGTAATAGTTATAGTTATAGAATTTTTTTTTATAATACTAATTAATTAATCAGTTATGTCAATACTAATTTAGAAAAATAATGAATAGTTTATCATAGTACAGGTTTTCAGAAAATCCGATATTTCTTTCATTTTTCTCCAATTTTTTTATGTCAGAGGACACGGTTAAATAATGAAAAAAAAATTATAAAAATTTTTATGGGTTCTAATTGACATATTATCTAACATTTTTAAGGAATGTCTTTAAAAATTTTGGATATTTTTTCAAAATATATTTTTTTCCAAAAATATCCGTTCTTTTTCCGTTCTTTTTTTTCCGTTTTTCAATGTCAGAGGGGCGCGGCTAAATATTGATTAATTTTGATAAAAATTCTTGTGAGTTCTAATTGGTCCATTGCACAACTTTTTCATTCTATACCAAAATTAATTTCGAAAAAAATTTTTTTTCGACCTTTTTCGGCCCACCCTAAACGCAAGATGTATATTTTCATAATATATATTGTACGAAGTATTGTTTCATATTCTTGATTATTCTCTTGATATACCTTATCAAAATAATCATGATATCCCAAAGAAATTAAGTATGTTTGCCAGATAATTTTGCGATTTTTTTTTCACCAAAGACGTCAGATACCAGCATCTTCGCCAAATTTTGCTGCTTACGAAATCTTTTTTGTTTTTTTGAATCAAAGTAGTTTACGGTTGTGTTTTGCAGGTGACAATGTGAGATGTGTATTTTGAATAGGATTTGATTTTTGTATAGAAAAAAGGTATCAATTTTTTATTTTATTTTGTGCCGACTTCAAAAGTTATGGTTAATTGTAGTGTTATAGGTTGTTTGGGGAAGAAAATTATTTTATACTTTTAGGCGCAATTTACAGTTTCATTTCATACCTTTTTTTCTTTTTCTTTTTCTTTTTTTTATTTGTTTGAATAGTAGTTCCTTTTTGGAGTCGGTTCTATTTTTTTACAAAAAGATTTTATTTTTCTCTTTTCAGTGAAAACGTATTCATATAGCAAAACATCAGAAGACGTTCGACGGCAGTTTCACAAATCACAACATCCAAGAAAAGTGACGTAACTCAAAAAAGGGTTTGTGTCACTGAAAAATACATGAAATGCACCCAATGTGAACAACAACAAAAAAAAAAAAAAAAAAAAAAAAAATACATATTTAATGAACATACGTTAAATTAAAAAGTCTTTAGAAAAGTAAAGAACGGATACGCAGTATTCGTAACCAACAATTCTGCCAGGCATATATATTGAACTTTACAGTAAATATGTGTCACCCGCTGCACTTGAAAATGCGTAAAGTTCAAACAAAGAACAAAATATGCATTGCAGCTGATGGACAGAAGTTTCAACATCGATACTTACATAGTGCTTTTACCAGTGTAGCTGCATGCGTTCAGCAGTTAGAGTGAGAACAGACTTTTTTGAGTATCCTGTAATTTGTTTATATCGTAATGAAATCATAAAGAAACCTACTTCAGGCCAAGATCATTACGACAACAAAAAAAGCATTAAAATTAAAGCATCTCTTACAAATTTATAAGCTAACAAATTTCAACAACAACAACAATGAGAAACCTGGTTTGTATTGAAAACCTCTTTTTATGAAGTCGGTTTAAAACGTCTATGCGTTAATCGATGTGACCGCTTACAGTAACCATACTTTGAATTATACATAACATAAAGGTCACCGGCTACGCTACAACATATGCGATGTCGTTCAAGAGTGCAGAAAATAGGAAATTGTGAACAAACAAATGCACGTTTTAAGCGTTCTGTTTTTAGCATTAATGTCTAAACTGTCTTTTTGTACTAAATCGATGATGCTCTGCAATTTTATAATTAACTTTTTTCCCCTGTCTTGAACCGTTTCCGAGATAGGAACGCTAACTCTATTGTTTTCCATCAGGTGGCGCTGTAGGCGATTGAATCGCGCGGCACATGTCCACTTTACTATACCTGCATACCACTTTTATGACTGTAGCTGCAGATGTTCACCTGTTAAAAGAGTCGGGACTGAGTTTTTTGGGCACCCTGTATTTTCTTTTGATCGTAAAAATATTACAATGGGACTTATTTCAGACCAAGACCTTTACAATAAAACAAAAAGTATCAAAATCGGATCATCAGTTCAGAAAACCATCACAAAAACAATAAAACATACGCTTTGAATTGAGAACCTCCTCCTTTTTGAAATTGGCTAATTAGAGCATCTCTTATGAAGTTATAAGCTTACAAGCACCAACAACAACACATAGTTCAAATTAAGAACACCCTCCTTTCTGAAGTTGGTTGAAAACGACTTTGCGCTAATCTATGTGACCGCTTACAGTAACAGTACTTTGAACAACGGAGTATACGTGTCATCCGATACGCTGCAAAGTGTGCAACGTAGTTCAAGTATGCACAGTGTAGGAAATTGCGAACAAACAACTGCACATTTTAAGCGTTCTATTTTTAGCAATAATGCCTAAAAATTGTCTTTTCATAGTAAATCGATGATGCTCTACAACTTAGTAATTAACTTTTCTCCCATCTTGAACCGTTTTTGGGATAGGAACGCTAATTCCGCTATTTTCACCAGATGACACTTTATTTTCTTTAGATTGTAAAGATATTACAATGGGACCTACTTCAGACCAAGATCTTTACAACAAAACAAAAAGTATCAACCGTATTTTGAATTATATAGCGTATGTCTCACCAGCTACGCTACAACGTGTGGAATGTAGCTCAAGTGTGCATAGTGTAAGAAATTGCGAACAAACAAATGCACGATTTTAGCATTGTATTTTTAGCATCAATGTCTAAACTATCTTTTCTTTCTAAATCGATGATGCTCTGCAATTTTATAATTCACTTTTTCCCCCTGTCTTGAACCGTTTCCGAGATAGAAACGCTAGTATGAATGTCTAAACTATCTTTTTGTACTAAATCGATGATACTCTTCAACTTTGTAATTCACTTTTTTCTCTAGAGCCGTTTTCGAGATAGGAGCACTAACCCCGCTATTTTCCACCAGGTGGCGCTGCAAGCGTTTTAACCTTGTACTGCATGGCCACTTTGCTATACCTGCATACCATTTTTATCAGTACAGTTGCAGCCGTTTAGCAGTTAAAAGAGTTAGGACTGATTTTTTTGGGCACCCTGTATTTTCTTTAGATCGTAAAGATATTACAATGGGACCTATTTCAGGCCAAGACCTTTTCAATAAAACAAAAAATATCAAAATCGGAGCACCCGTTCAGAAGTTATGAGCTAACAAAAAAAAAAAAAAAAAAAAAAAAAAAAAAGAAACCCATACGGTTTGAATTGAGAACCTTCCCCCTTTTTTGAAGTCGGTTAAAAACTGCAGTTTAATTGTTATGAAATATTTTGTTTAAAGTAAGTCTAAATTAACTGAACAGTTCATCCTCTAAAGAAAAAAAAAATGTAAATTCTACTAATTTTTTGCGGGAAATTCTCCTTTTTAACACGCCTTTATTAGCTTCACCTGTATGTATGTATGTTTGTATGTATGTTTGTATGTATATTTGTATGTATGTTTATAACTGCTCTGGAAGCAAACAAAAGATTTATATTGTAAAAAAATACTTTCCCTACGTAAACGATGTGGCGTTGAGGTAGGACGCCACGCTACGAGCCTAAAGGTCCAGCGTTCGATCCCTGTCAGGGGAGATTTTTTAAAAATGTTTTTTGTTTAATTCTAATTTGTTTAATTCTAAGTTGTATGTAAATATTATGGTGTGTCACTCACACGATTTTCTCTTACCCTGCATTTTAATACTAAGATAGATATTTTGTGCTTTTTTAGTTCACATTTCTATAAAAGCGTGTTCTTTAATTTTTTAAAAGTATAATATTATTGTTATTAAAGGGAAAAAATCTGTAAATTTAAGTTATACCTCCTTTTCTACGGAATTTTCGATTTAAATTCACGGAAAAGTTCATTTTTATTGAAAGAATGGCTGTAATAATACAGGAATTTTCCGGCATTTTTTTCTGCCAGAAAATTCCCATAATTTGATGGAAATAATTTTTTTTATCGTAATAAGATGATATTTCTGTAAAAAATAAAAAGTATTGCATGATAATTTTCAATAATTTTCTTCATTTTTTTAATTTCCACAACATATTTTTTCAAAATAAGTTAAGTACTATTTTTATAAATGACTGTCAGAATGGAAATAATCAATTCTTTCATTTAATTGTTCGTTATCGATCGAATAGCATTTCAAAGTCGAACGCAATCACACTTTGTCTACCTTACAATACAAGAATTGTAACGATAATATTCTACGCATTTAGAGATGCTTTAGATTTATCCGTGAAGAGATCATTTGAAACAAAATACTTATGATACTTAATTTTTTTTCCTTAAAATAATTGAAATATCAAGACTTCATTTTTATCTCAAGGGAGTAAAAATGCTCTTTTCGAATGCAATAGAGCCACTTCAAACTCATTGGAACAAGAGATAGCGGTAATCGACGCCTATTTCCCTTGGAGGCTTGATCGAAAGACAGCGAAGTGCTACTTAATGAGCTGGACAAATGAACAACGAAACTGAAAAAAAATATTCAAAGCAATTAAAAAAACATGCATCCTGATCGTTCATTGTTCGGTTGGAATAAAGCAAAAATTTAACGAAATGAAAGAAATTTAATGAGCAAGCAGATCTAGAAAAAGGAAAGGGAATATATATCAAAAATCTATTTCAAGCGAAAAGAACTGATGGAAAAATACTTATGAGGAGAATTCTAATATTACGATTTTTAAAATTATGCATTGCAAAGTAATATTATCAATTTGAATGAAATGAGATGCAAGACTTAATTTGCAGTGCGTAAAGCAATATAGAAAAATAAATAGTGCAATTGTGTGTAATAATATTCATATTTCTATATGTTAAGGAAATATTTTAATGCATAAGCATAAAAATGAACACCTTGTATACTACGTAAAGTGTAAAAAAAAAACTTCATAGAGAAAAAAAAAAAAAAAAAAAATGAACTTATTACTTAAAAATTCCAGTTTAATTTTTATAAAGTTTTTTCTTTAAAGTAATATAAAATTAAGTTAGTTAAAAAAAGATGAAATGATAAATAAAATCCTTGTAAACAAACATCGTAGAATGCGAAATCATACAACAATTTTTTCCGGTTGAAATTATATACGAGTACTTTTTACCATGGGATGGAAAGTAAGCACGCATGGAGCCTAGCGTGAGATTGATATCTGAGGATTAAATAAAAATTCTTCCTTCAAACACACCAGGTAATTCTTTCAAATAATATTTGTGAAGATGCATGGGAAATTAGTTCTGCTTACACTTAGAAAAAAAAATATACCGCCTTCCTCTAGAATGAATAAGTGGCCATTTTCTAAATCCCTTAACTAGAAATAAAGATTTCCGAACTATGCGCATAAGGCACGCCAATGAACTGAATAGACGAAATGGTCAAGAATTTCTTGTTTAAACATTTCTAGATGACGAAACAATATTCTGAATATTCCGAATATTCTGAACCTTTCGTATTGCGAGAAATTCTCGCTTGATTTTCTAGAATTGGGTCATACACCAAGATTATAGTAACTGAAACCCGCCTCTTGTATTCGCATTTATTTGCAGAGATTTTTAAATAACTTTGCCCTCGAGAAGATAGGCAAACGCTCTAGAATTCTAATAGGGGCTTCTAGAACTCGCTTTTCAAGAGGACTAGAATTTATAAAGATGATATGGAACTATTTTTTCTAGAGCCACAATTTAGATTCTAGATGTCAGTTACAGAATTTTTTCTCAGTGTAAGTACTTTCTACGTTACATGATGCTGAGGATATAAGTTTTGGGAAAATTCGAAAACCTAAAAGGATACATTTTAGAGAAGACAACAGCCATTAGTAGTTGGTTTGTAGATACTAGAATGCCTATGGAAGAGTTGAAAGAACTAATAGAAATAAACATCCACAAAAATTATTAGACATATGAAACTTAATGGCTTTATAAGAATGATGCCAGAAAAATTAACAAGAAAATTAGAATAAGTAAAATATACATAAACAGTGTATGTCAATTAAAGAGGACTTGACATTTTTGACTCAGCACCACTGAAGGTTTCATAAGAAAGCTTATATGTCCATTTGGATTTATAGATTGAACTATATTAGGTTTATTTAATAAAAGTTATATTCAGGAAACAATGCTTAGGATTTTTTTGAGATATTTTTTAAAGATTTGAAATAATTAAATTTTGTTTTCTCAATGTGCATTTTTTTTTTATCTTTTCATGATCTACAAAATGCTAAAATTTTTACAGATACTTAAGAAAAGACTTAATTTTTTTGAATGTTTAATAAAATCAACTTAAAAGAATTGAGGATGGAATTCCAATATAAAAAATATTAAAAATAAAAATTTAACAAAAATAATGGTCTTTTTTTTTTTTTTTTTTTTTTTTTTTTTACAAATTTTTCAAATTTTTACATACACATGCATTCTAAAAAATTTTTATAAAAAATTCATAAATAAATTTCAAAATCTGTCCTTAATTATTTTAAGTCGATTCTATTAAACATATACAAATTATTAAGTCTTTTATTAAATATCTGCAGAAGTTTTAGCATTTTAAAGACCATGAATTGTGTGGATTTATATACACTACGACGTACTTATGTGTCATAACAGAGTTATAAGCTACTTGTAAATGTAGAAAAAACAGTAATTTAATGAAAGAAAATTAATGTAATTAAATCTAGGACAAACAAAGAAACAAACATACTCTACCTCAATAATACTGTAGTTCTGCATTTACTTAAGAAATATATTAAAAATGAAAAAAATAATAATATAAGAAAGGCACTTCTTTGAACTCATTCTCCAATTTAACTTTATACTTAAAATGCGATAATACACAAGATAAAGCATTTATAGGCTCATTCAATGCATTTCTTCTTGAACTAATCGGTCGACTGATCCTATAAAACTTCAAAAAATTTAAATATTTCTGTAGACTAACTGATACATCGAAAACTCAACTTCGTTATAAATCCATAAAGGTATGTTCTTTTTATAGTCTAATAGTACAATTTTAGATTCATGGGAACTAGAAATCACAATAATTGATGCTTATCCCTAAAGAGCACCGAAATGCTCTTTAAAGGTTAAAAACTGTTCTAAATGTACTTTTAAATAATATTCAAATTTTACATGTCACAGACATGCCAACATTTCCATCATGAATATTTTCAGTAGTACTATCCAAAACGGCCAATGCACGGGTAGTTTGCATCATCGGTTCTACAGGAATATTATGTGAACGTTATTACAGAACTAAAAAATTGGCACTTTTGCATTATTTTCCGTAATCGTATACTGTAAAAAATTGAAACCTCGTTGCCAAACTTTAGCCATAAATTTTATAATTAACGTAAAATTAACAGCAAATAAATGATAAATTACGACAGATACGACAGACAAAATATAAAACTACGGTTCAACCGTAAAATTTATGGCAAAAGTTTGGCAGCGAGGTTTCAATTTTTTACAGTGTACTAAAACAGAATATCTTGGGATAGTGATACCTCGAAGGTTTTGATAAAACTGAAATTTTACGTTTCATGGATGGTACAAAACGCCCTTTTACAGAACGTTCTAAATAATACTATTTTTGACTATTTAACTATAAAACAGTTCTGTTAAAAACAAAAAACTTGAAATTCTCATACAAATAATTTGTTTTATAAAAGCACAAAAAATTACTATAAAATTACATCTCAATTTGTCAAAATGTACTCTTTTTCTACAACTGGATATGTCTGTATATGGTTGCAGTTTTTTTGGTAGGTACATATTTTTTTCGTTTTGCATACAGAAATCTTGGTATCAAAGCAGGTCTACGCACTTCTAGGTAATACAACGAAATGTGATTCCGTAGTTGTGAGGTAAAGTGGTTGCCTGATATGCGATATATTCTAGTTCGGTCCTGGTTGATAAAACAGGATAATTTTAGTTAATGTGAATTTGTTTTCAGTGTGCCGTACGAAAAAAAAAAAAAAAAAAAAAAAAAAAAAAAAACCTGTTGAGCGTTTTCTGTATTGTTCTGTTAATGAAATTTTCTGTCAACGTAATTTTTCCATAGTATACACTGTTAAAAATTTTTTTGTGAATTTACAGAGAATCTATTGGTAATTAATTATATTAAGTCTTATGTAAATTTACGGAGGATTAAAAACAGAGATTCTGTCAAAATATAGAGAAACTACACTGTAAATTAATCATAGTCTCTGTAAATTTTCATAGATCAAAATATCCAAGTCTCTGTAAATTTAAATCTGTGAAACATCATAGTCTCTGTAAATCTACATATGCAAAAATATGCAAGTCTCCGTAAATTCGATCATGTAAAAGCATATAAGACTCTGTAAATTTACCATTGTAAAAATAACCACGTCTCTGTAAAATTACATATGGAAAAACATTTAAATCTCTGTAAAATTACATACGTAAGAACATCCAAGTCTCCGTAAATTTCGTATATAATATTATGAAAATCTCAGTAAATTTATCCATGTAAAAATACCTAATATCTGAAGGCCCCACCATTGGCTGAGAAGCTCTGCTCTCAACGTTTGATGGCGGAGGGCGCATGGTTCGATCCCAGGTTGCGATTTTCGACCTACCCATTTGGAATTTTCCGCGGATTTCTCCAAAGCTTGTATAAATAAGGGATAAGACATTTTAGAAAGACCTACACTTACGGCACTCCCCACAGGTCTAGATACCTAGCACATCCAATCGGCTTTAACTAACGCCGATTAAATATTAGTATGTTTACAAGCGTATCGAAGACACTCTAAATTGGCATATTACTTAAAATAAATTTCATTATTATCAATTTATAAGTACAAAAATATCCAACAGTAAGTTTATATTCATGAATATAGGTAAGAATCTGGTAAATACGTTACATAAGTACAGATTCTTATACAACTTAAGGAAAAGAAACTTAAAGTTGGATGTTTTTGCACTTGTAGATTCATAGCCTTGAGATTTATTTTAAATGCGCATCAGTTTAGAGTATTTTGAATATAGGCTTCTAAATATACTAATATTATTGTGGTGCTAAAATCACATTGGTTACTCCAGAGTTCTAGGCCTGTATAGATTGCCTTATGTGTAGGTCATTCTAAGGTGTTCTATCCCTTATTTACAAAAGTATTTTTTAAGAAAACCTTGGAAAATTTCGAATGGGTAGACTGAAAATCTCAACCTGAGATCGAACTTCGCACCTCCCACCTTCAAACTTTGAGATCAGAACTCCTCGGAAATTGATGGGACAAGACCGGACTTTAGTATATATATAGACATACTATATATTTTTTATCAAAACTACATTAAAATTCAGAGGTATACAATTGGTTAAGCTTGTATTACCTTTGGTAGGATTTGTATTGATGCGCTTTAACAGGTTTTTAACTACAATTTTTATTAATGTTGTGGTACATTTTGCATCCATTAAACTTTTAATAAAAAATTTTAAAAAAGAAGCTAATTTATATTATGGTACTTCTAATAAAATGATCAGAAATAATTGCAAAATATATCATATGTTTGCTTAATATTGCTCGGTTATATTTAGTCCATACCAAAATAAAAACTTAATTCCCTCATTTAATATGACTCAATAGTGAAAGATCTCACAGGTCTAAATCTAAAATTTTGATTTGATAATTATGACATATTGATGGTTTTTGCTCGGCTGAAACCAAAACTAGATTTTACTCTATCACATACATATATTTATCAATACAAGGTGCGCTATTTTTTTCATGACTCTTCTACCAATATAATTATACGGTTACTTTTATAGTATGATTCCATGATTAATTACAATTAATCATGGAATCATACTAGAAACTACCGAAAGAGAAGGTATTGTGTCGGTAGACACCCTGTATTTGCAAAAGCTACGTGTAACAGAGGAAAATTGGCTTCATTTTTGGCTACAGCACATTAGAAATATAGGTATCAACTAAAATAAATAAATTAAATTTTGCCAACATTATATTTGTAGATCTGTGTTAACAACCTCAGTTTCTTTCATTCAAAAAATACATCCACTTTTTAAATACACTTTAAAAATAAATATTTTAACTAATATACATATATATATATATATATATTACATTTTGATTAGATATTAACTTAAAACAATTAAGAATGTAATTAAAACACTAATCGTTTAAAATTCATTATGCTCTTAAAAAGGTGTAAAGTTTCTAAATTGGGGGAAAAAAATAAAGGAAGAAGTACTAAAAATTTGTTAGGTACACTACCTTTCCATAATGACCGCACACTTTCAATTTCAGACACTTTTTAAAGTATTTCAAAAAATGTTAAACAAATCATTTTGAAACTTCAGGGATGTGAAAGGAGGACCGGTAAAAATAATTAAAATAAAATGAAAGTATTTGGCTTAACCCTGTAATAATTAATGCTTGAAATACGATATGGCAGTAGCATGTGATTATAGGACTCTTTCTCATTAACTTATTAAGTTTATATGTCTCTAACGCATAAAATCAGGGAGATAAAGGTTTCTTTAAAAAATTGCAATTTTTTTTTTTTTTTTTTTTTTTTTTTTTAAGCAATAACACGCAAAATATGAAAAGACTGTGCAAAGTTATTTTCAGGAAACTGGACATACAATAATAAACACTGTATACTGCAATCAGAATGAAAAAAATATTAAATATCTAATGAAATATGAGTATTTTTACTAAATTTCTAACTGCGCATCCGTAAATGTTCAGTGAAATTTCATTTTCAAAATTTAACAGTAAAATTTTTTGAGCTACTTATATAAAAACCCCAAACAAAAATCGTGTAAACTGAAAAAGTTCTATGTCATACAGAGCTGCCAACCAAATCCGGCAAATTGTTGTACCCCCCCCCCCTTTTCCTACACCACTTAATTTTTAGAGTAATTCTCTTCAAATATATTTACGATGAATGAAGAAAACAAATACTCTAAAAATTAAGTGGTGTAGAAAAAGAGGCGGTAGTAACAATTTGCCGGATTAGGTTGGCAGCTCTGCTCATAGAATAAACTGAATTTCAGCTGTTCCCCAACAAAGAAATTGTTAAGAGGGTTTTCCCAATATTTATTTACAATCACAGAAAATTGCATTACCGTTCATCGAATTAAAATAAATATGTGAGCAAAACTCCTTATACTTTAGCGTTTCTTCGAGAGAAACTGAAGACCGGTTCATTCTTTGGCGAAGAAGTTTTGAGTTTACACAATACTTGTTTGGGTTTTTATATAAGTAGTTTAATGCATTTGGCTAATGAATTATACAAATGAAATTTAGCTAAAACTTAGTCATGCGCAGTTAAAAATTATTTTGTAAAAATGCTCACATTTCATTAGATATTTAATATTTTTTTCATTCTGATTGCAGTATGTTGTATCTAATATTGTATACTGGGTTTCCCGAATATAGCTTTGTACTGGATTTAATACCTTGCATGTTATAGCAAAAAAAAAAAAAATGTTCGGCAATTTTTTAAAGAAATCTTTATATCTCCCTGATTACATGCGGTTGAGACTTAAAAATTTATACAGAAAATGAGAATGAGCCCCATAATCATATGCTACAGCCAGACTGTATTTCGAGCATTATTTTATACTGGGTGATGCCAAATGCTCTCATTTTACTTTAATTTTTTACTGGTCCCATTTTCACTTTTGGCACAAACAAATAACTGAACTACATGAGGTATAACATGTTTTTTACACTCCTGAAGTTTCAAGATGATTTGTTAAGTACTTTTTGAGTTATTTTAAAACGCATCTGAAATCGAAAGTGTCCGGTCATTTATGGAAAGGTAGTGTATTAAATGAATTTGAATTTTTAAATACTCACATTGATTTTTATATTAGCTAAAGAAAAGAAATTACTAATTCATTTCCATATAAAGGTCTCTCTTAAAAACTAGGCATACAGTTTTGGTAGTTTATTTAAAAAGTAAATTTGTGCAACGTATTAATGAAATGCATAACTTGTCACTTAAACCACGACTAACAAATTTGATGCAAATTTTATTTCAAACTGTAACAAATTTTGAACATTTTTCAATATTCTGTTTTTAATAAAATTGGTTTTTAAAAGTTATTTTATTTGAAAATAAAAATTCTCATTTCAGATCAGATTTCTAATACGTTATCGTAGGAACTATAGGAACGTATTAAAAGTTTGATACCTAAATAGTTTTAATTTTTATAATTAATTCATTACAATGTGTAGAATAATTTCCTTAATTATTGTAGTTTCTGGGATATAAATATTTTTAAATAGACGGCAAGTGGATAGAAAATGTTCGTACGTATTAAATAGTATATAAGAGAAATATAGAGCTTTTAATATTTTTAAATATTAATTTAGGGTTCAGTGCAGATGAAACTCGGGTACTCTTTTGGTTTTCGTCACTAGTTCCATAAATTCAAATCTTTAAAATATATAACTTTTTGTTAAAAGAAACCATTAAATTATTTTGAATTAAAAAAAATTTTGACTTTTTTTTTTTTTTTTTTTTTTTTTTTTTTTTCAAAAACAAATTTTAAAACATTTTTTTTTTCTACAAAATAGGATCTAAAGAAGAAACAAATTCTACGCTTTTATACATGAAATCAGCATCCCGGTAATTTACTAGAATCATTGCAAAAAGCTCACTAAGAAGAAAAACATCTTTGCTGCAAAGAAAACATACAATTAAAAATAATTAAAAAATAAAACATACTGAATTAGATTAAAATTAAACTTTATTTTACTAACATAACACTGACCGTATCTTTTTTTTCTAAATGACATTAACAAAAGATAAATGGTGAAAAACTCTTTAACAGGATAAATATTTGGTATTTGTAAATGTCTCTAATGAGAGTATTTTACAGCATTTTCTATTTTCATATTTCTTAGACAACTTGTTTCATTTCTTATATCAGGATCAATTTCTATTATAACTAGAAAAAAGAAAAATTATGAAAAATTACTATTGTAGGAAAACACTTCAACTATTAATTTTTAAAACAAAATCTACATCCTATGTCATTTTAAGCAAATAATGAAAAGAAAGGATTGTAATTACATGGCACTAAAAAGAAAATTAAGTATACATAAGCGAATTTTAAAGTGTATCTTAAATATTATTACTTACAAACTTTGAATAAACACCATAAAATGCAATAAACTCGCAACAATTGTTTCGGGTCGAAAAAACACATGACCCTTCATCAGGCGAACAAAGTAAGCACGAGTGCTGCAGTTAAAGCGGCAAAGGTGCGTTGCCGCTTTGACTGCAGCACTCGTGCTTACTTTGTTCGCCTGATGAAGGGTCATGTGTTTTTTCGACCCGAAACAATTGTTGCGAGTTTATTGCATTTTATGGTGTTTATTCAAAGTTTGTAAGTAATGTTTTTTATAACGCCAGTTTTGTGGTGCTTTTTTATTAAATGTATCTTAAATACTCCATCTAAATAGAATCTAATGAAAAATCATCTAAAGAAAATAAAAAGAGATAAACATGGTATCTTAAATCATTAATACAGGAAAAAAATCACTTATATAATGAAATCATAAGATATTTAAGCACCATTTTATGAACGCCAGTGTAACAGGAATATTTTTGAAGTATTTTATATTAAAAACAAGTATGAATTGGATTGTATTTGGGAATAAGGCCGATTGACTGCTGTAGGTTCTAGGCCTACTTTGAAATGTCTTTATCCCCAAGAAAAGATCCCCCCCCCCCGCCCTTCCTATATGAAATTTTAAAGTTTGCCCCTGAGTTCCCCCCTCCCCTTTTTTTTTCTTTTATCAAATGCCTTAAAGTTTTCAGAAATTCCGAGACATTCCCAAAGTACAAGGAGTAGAGTGGGACTTTGATAACTATATATAACGACATTTTCAAAAAATATTGAAAATAATTTAGACATTTTTAAGTAAGCCTCAATTTATTACCGAAAACCCCAACGTGGGTTGACTTTTAAGGGGTATTAGCCCATATTTACAGGAATTTCAGAGAAAACCTTGGAAAACACCGAACGACTAGGACAGCATGCGCGACTACGTATCGAATTCATCACTTCTCGTCTACCAGCTTCAAGAACAGATACTCCTGTCCCAAAGACCCACTTCTGTCTATTGGATCATTATAGTAATATGAAGTAATACATAGTTCTGCAGCAAATTCTTTTTTACACAATTCAATTACGAAATATTTCCAGTTTATTAAATATATTTAAAAATTATTTTCTAAGTATTATTTGGTCTTTAATAATTACATAAACTAATATAAATGCAAATTACAGTAATTTTTTGTGGTCTTAAGCTACAGGTAAATTCTTTTAATTAATATCCTTTATTTCCATTATTAATATTATGATAATTACTTAAATATTCTATCTCCAAAAAAATTAAATATTTAATGAAAACACTTTCCGCTGGTGAAGCATTAACTCCACCCCTCTCCTCAAACCCCTCAAAAGAGAATTAAAAGTTATAAATTAAATAAATAAATAAATTAAAAATTGAATCACTTGATAAATAAGAATTCTCTAAACATAAAATCTTTATTTTGTATTTCAGTTTTAAAATTTATAAAATTTTCAATATGTAAACTATTGTTTATACAATATGTAGGCGATTTATTTCAATTCTACTCAAATTCTTGCATTTTGATTTCGAAAATTCAGATAATGTTTCAGTCTTCACGTTGAAGATATAACGGTAAACATTTTTAATGGCATAGAGAGTTGTATAAAGAACATGAAAAAACTTGAAGAATATTAAAATAAAAATTGAAAACAACCGGTAGCAGATTATAAAAGAATATCAGAGGTGAAAGTTTTCAGGGGTTATCTTTATTTCCAAATCCCCCCCCCCCCCCACTTCTAAATTTTTCCTGACAATGCCTTCAGAATTCTACAAATATCATTTATTATGGGAATAAATAAACATTTTAAATAATAGCCACGTTATAATAACATTAATCTATTCTTCCACGATAAATTTTAAATACAAATAGCAGTTTTTAGGGTTTTGTTATGTTAGGTAGTTTTTCACCCTTTGAATATGGAAATAAAACAATTTATTGTTTCCTGAGAGAGTGAACTGCTCCTGAATCATCTTTAAACTGTACGACTCTATGAGTGGCCGTGCCATTCTACGCTCAAAGCTGATAAACGGGAAGTGCTGAGTTCAATCCCAGGTCTAGCTCGTCGACCTAGCTGTTCGAAGTTTTCAGTAGTTTTCTCCGAGACTCATAAAATCTGGGCTGGGCCCCCTTAAAAAACAACCCCCCCCCCCCTCAGAGGGCATACTACCCCAGACCTAGGACCCTCGAGTCCTAGGCCTGGGGACTCGGCCATAGTTCCAAGCACTCTCTTAACTTTATAATACTCCGAATTAAAAACTGTCCAATTATTAAAATCCTCCCCTTAGAAAGAAGGAAAAGAAAAAACATGTTTAACAAAAATTATTTCTGTCAATGCAAAAACTTGTCTGAAAGTTTTTTGACAATGCGTTATTAAGCAGAATCTATTAGCTATATTTCAGTGAAACTGTATTTTTAAATTGCAGTTGCTCCACAATCGTCTGCGTCCGCCTCCCTTCATAAACATGTAACCGCAGTCTTGGCATGCTTATGATTATGGGGATATTCATCCAGGATAATTCAAAAATACAGTTGGATTTTGTACTTAAAAGTAACGTTTTATGTGGATCGGTTATTTTGAGATATAAATTAGTCCGCAACATATAACAGCCTGGATAAAATTTCGTATTAATTTAAACATTTCCTCACTCAATTTGATATACACTCTGTACTTTGAATCCTTAAATATCAAACTGTATTCTGAAAAATATTAACTTGTCAGAAAATTTAATTTGTCCCCCAACCCACCCCTCTATTACCATTGCTCGGCAACAGCAACAATAATTTTCTTTTTCATACATTGTGGTTTTTTAACTTGTGCATATATGTATAGGCATACATATACACGCGCAAGCAGATTTTCAAAATTTTCAGAAAGCAAAATTAAAAACATTGGACGGTTTAGAATACAAACCGTCCTCCCCTCCCTTAAAAAAAAAAAAAAAAAAAAAAAAAAAACATTAATTTAAAAAAAATGTTGGATAAAACTCCCATCTACAAAATCTTTATTTTGTATTTCGATTTTTAAATTTACTTATTTTTTTATTATTTAAACTATTAATTATATAATGTGGAAATGACTTACTTTTTCCTCAATTCCTACTATTTTGATTTAAGGTAATCTAGATCATTTTTCAGTCTTTCAGCAAATGCCAGCAAACACTTTTAATGACAGGAAGAGGCTGTAAAACGAATATATAAGAAAACATATAGAAATTTCAGACGATATTAAACTAAAAACTAGTATGATGTGGCCACCACATGACTTTCTTCTATATAATTTTACACAAAACTTATTCAATAAAAATTACTTATTGAATTATCAAATTCTTTTCAATTATAAATGCAGAAGATTTTTATCTCATAGAATTATCACTAAATGCCGAAAGATGTTTGTTTTTTTCCAAATCAAAAGAAATGACTTTTTTCCAAGTTTTTTTTTTTCGTAAAAAGTAAAAAAAAAAAAAAAAAAAAAAAAAAAGGAAAAAATGGATAACTTTGTTTTAAATTAGCACAAATCTATAGTTCAACCATTAGTTTTAAAGGTATTAACGAGATCTTTCGAAAGATAACCATATTGAAAATTTATTTCACCTGGGGGGTACTTAACACCCAGGGGAGAGCGATTCCCCCCACATGCAAAATTTCCCCCCCTAGTTAACTACTACTATTATCAATAATTCATATTAATTTTAAAATAACTCTCATTATGTACATTTATATGAAATTTTGTTCTATATTGTCATGTTGAAAATTTAGAAAAATGCGATAACAGCACCTGTTGAACGATTGATCCCCAAATGTAATCAGCACCAGTTTATGTCAGGGTGCAACTAAATACCAAGTTTGTTCACATTTCATTCATTGGTTCACGAGATACAGCGTCCACAAAAAAGGGATACAGACAGACAGACATTTTTTAAAAACTATCAATTCGTGTTATGGACATCCCAAAACGTAAATCCATCAAAAAATGGAGGTCGAAAATTTTCGCGAATCAAATGCTTTCTCTATATTACATATAGAAGAAAGTAAAAATAACCGCTAATATAACTAACATAAACAGTCATTGTTTTTGTTGATTATTAAAATAGGATAAAAGATTATATAAAATTTAACTTACCTAATTATGAATTCCAAATGAAAACACAAATTGCCTTAAGTTCTTCAATACAGTCAGCAACAACAAACTCTTAATGAGTAGATACGAAGATAAACATCCCGCAGAAACAATCTAATTTTCCCTAACGTTCCCTTTTTTCTCCCTTTTTACGTAATAGTACACTGCAATGAAACAAACTATTCAGTATATTTCTGCCTTCAAAACTTCTAGTTAAATAAATCTATATGTATAAATAGGTATTTATTTTAATATAAAAATAATTTTAAGGTTATGTATATATATATATATATAGTTTTTTTATTTAATGTACCTATCAAAATCCCTACCGGGAAAACGTTGTTTAGAAAAGGGAAATATCTGTAAATTAAGAACTGAGTTTCTTGATTCAATGCTTTTAACAGAGAACTCATGTAAATTTACGGAGAGTCTCAATACTTTTTCTGTACTTTTACAGAAAGTTTTAACAGCAAACTGAGTTTCTTGATTCACTGCTCTTAACAGTGAACTCATGTACATTTACGGAGAGTCTCAATACTTTTTCTGTACTTTTACAGAAATTTTTAACAGTGTACGGATTTTTTCTAGCATCTTTGTTGCCAGAATTTTTCTGTAATATAACATGATTTTGTTTTACAGTGTAATAGAACGTTCTTTTTGTACGAAATTTGGTATTTGAACGATTTTAATTATCAATAAACGTTCAAAAAACGTTTTGGTCCTACTTAAGTTCTTCGTAGTGGTATATGCAAAAGGTAGCGAAGTGCTTTCCTTAATGAGCTGAACAAGAAACTGCAGTGTTAGATGTAGGAATTATAGTAGACAATAAATCACATATCTTTTTGACTGTAAAGTCTTTTAGTATAATGAAAAAAAAAAAAAAAAACTGAAATACATATAATGAACGGAATATAAATATAAGTTTCAAGTGTATAACAAACAAACAAACAAAAATAAAAGAAGAAGATTATTTTGCATAATATGCTTAATTCTAATTTCCCCTTGTAGTCAAACAAAAATGTTCAAATGAGATAATTAGACTTTGTCACACTATATTTCTTCCTTCGATTCGCTAAATTTATAATTAAAGGCATTCTTAACAAATTTTTCATAGGTTCGTTTAATACATGTTTTTCCTGTTGAATGATCATCAAAAACTTGAAATGGTTTCGATGTCATTTTAGTTTAACTCATATATTGAAAACTCAACTTCATTTTAAGTGCAGAAGATGCTCTTTTCGAAATATAATAAGAACACTTCAGACTCATTAGAACAAGAAATAGCAGTAACTGATGCTTATTTTCCCTTGAGGCCAATTCAAAAGACAGCCATGTGCTTCTTAATGAGCTGGACAAGGCATTGGAGAGTGAGAAGAAGGGATTAAAGCAATTAAAGAGACACACATTTTGATCATCTAAAATGATCTGCTAAAATGAGTAAAAAAAAAATTTTTCGAAATCATTTTAATGAACGAAATAGAAGTTTCAAATCCATGACAAATGAGAGAACTCTTCATTTAAGTAACATCTTAATTCCTTTTGTCTAAAAACAATGTACTTTGTTGATTATTCAAAAATGAATTAACAAGTAATTAAAACAAGTACACTTCATTTATAACTTCATTTTAAACAGTAAATGAAAGTCATATTCATAAAATTAAATTAGGGGAGGAGTTGAAAGAAAAAAAAAAAAAAAAAAAGAACGTTAAAATGCATGTAACTGATTTTACTTTTATCTTTTAATGACGAAAACATTACCATATTATTGTTATTATTGTTTTTATTAAACAAACATTCTTTGAAATATTCACTGCCAAACACTTATTTTTAATATAGATATATCCCGTAATGATGGAAAGTTTTTCAGGACCTATATGTGATGCAAGTTTCTTCTGTATTTGTTTGTTTGAAAATTCCCGAGATTCTTGATTGTCTCGAGAACAGCTTGTATCTAAAATAATCTAAACCACAAGGGTTTTACATTATTTATTACAAGAAAATTTATTTTATACACATATAAGAACACCACAAGATTCCATGCACGAACCGGGATTTGAAACAGTGACACCGGTGTGTCAGAAGGCAATTGATTCACAGCTGCTGGGCCACGGAACCGGCATACTTGTTCTTTCTTTTTCAATAACACAGATTTGTTTGATAAAAACAATATTTTTATCTTTGTATTTAGCATTATTAGCACAAGCGTGCTTTATTTAGAAAGAAATCCGTTGCTGAGTTGATTTCTTCTTAGGCTATTTTTTTAGACAATACTTTTCTAAATTGAAAGAAATAGTCATTCTGATCTTTAAAAAAAAAAAAAAAAAAAAAAAAAAAATCTGGAATGTCTCTATTTGACTTTACGAACAATTAGTAACTATCAAACGTTTAGACAAATTCGAATTAGCAAATAAAAGAGATGAAAATTATAATAGGAATATTTTCCTCCAAATTCGAGAAGTGAAATATAATGTATCCTAATTTTTTTGTGCTTTATTAAAGAATATTAAATAGAGTACATGTAATATGTCCAGTAATGATCACGTTGTAACAAAATTCTAAATAATGTATGTTTCTTTCTTTTTTTCCTTTATTTTTTAAATAATTTGCAGAACTTCAGATAATTAGCCTCTTATGACGTAATATGCATAAATTCTTACATGCTTCCCAATATAAGAACTATAACGTATATGCACTCATTTTCTGCTAGGATTATGCGTTAGCAAAACTATGTAACCTATATAAATCTTCTTTCGGTTTTAAACGATACAAAATTATTAAAGCAAACTTCAGATAATTTGAATAACTTAAGCCGAAATCTGTAAAAAATATCATTTTTGTCTCTGTAAAAGAAGTATGTCCTACATCACTAAAACTTTACATACTTCGTGCGACGTAACAAATAACAACAACAACAACAACAAAAAATACTCAATGGAATTAAGCATTTAGATATTATCGTGCTCCTTAATACTCATACTGACATGCATATTCATACGCATACAGCATCGTAAAAACGGAAAAAATTGATTCGGGCGACCACAAAACGTAGAAATGCACCAAATATTTGTCGGATTCTGTCATGATTACACTATGCTCCACACATAATAATATGTGAGGAAAGTAAAAAATAACTGTTTCCCACACAAGTTGAAAGGGTTCGCAATTTGGAATTAAAAAAGCTGATGTGGGCACCACATGACTTCCTTATACACTTTTAGAAATATACATAATGTTAAAAAACATTGACATTGGACCCGAAACAGTTGGATAAAAATATTTAAAAAAATGAATTATCACCGTGTTCTGAGCTTTTCTGAAAGTTAGTTAAAAACCGACTGCAAGATTTGCACTGGTAACGCTGACGAAGGCAGCAGGGACCCCATAAAATTGGCTAAAACTATTAAGAAAAGGCATTTTCACCACCGTGTTCTGAACTATTCTGAAAGTTTCAAATGTCTAGCTAGTGGGGAAGTTAGTTAAATAAATTTTCTGTTGAACCCTATAAACGCTGCCGAAGGCAGCAGGGACCTGAAACAGTTGGCTAAAAGTATTAAAAAGATGCATATTCACCGTGTTCTGAACTATTTTGAAAGTTTCAAATGTCTAGCTAGTCGGGAAGTTAGTTAAATAAATTTTCTGTTGAACCATATAAACGCTGCCGAAGTCAGCAGTGACCCGAAACAATTGGCTAAAAATATTTAAAAAATGCATTGTCATCGTGTTCTGAGCTTTCCCCGGAAGCTTTATATGTCTAGCTAGTCGGGAAGTTAGTTAAAAATCGATTCCAAGATTTGTACTGGTAACGCTGCCGAAGGCAGCAGGAACCCTACATAGTTGGCTAAAAATATTTAAAAAATGCATTTTCACCGTGTTCTGATCTAGTCTGAAAGTTTCAAATGTCTAGCTAGCAGTCTAAATTTTACCTCCGTAAATATTTAGTAAATGAAAGCGCAAACAATTACATGTTAATTGAACTTGATTTTTTAAATAATATCATATAAATTTTTCAACGGAACTCAGTAGGAATTTACTATTTGAAATTATCCCAAAAATTCATTTTACATTCAGAAAATGAACGATATAATTCCCGTGAAGATTACTTTCAAAATTTTATTTTAATGCTGACATCTATAAATGTTCATAATATTAAATAACTATTTAATTGATTTTGTTCTTTAATGAAAATTTAATTATTTCACAAGAAACTATATAGGTATATTATATGTTTATTAGAAAATCGTATTATTTATTTATTTATTTATTTTTGATAAAAAGGACTCTGACAGCAATATTCTGTCAATATTCTGTCTGTTGTTTTCCATCCACTTATTTATTATTATTATTTTTTTTTTTCAAAATTTTTTATTTAAATTTAAAAAAAATATTGATATCATTTTGATGTTAACTCATTTCCTATCATTCGAATCGAGTTAAAGTTTTCATGCATGTATAATTTTAATGACAATATTATGCTCAATCAGTAAAGGACTTGAGGCTGGTGTCTTGGATCCCCAACTTCCCAATTAAACGTTTTAGCACATTTTGTAATAACAGCCTGTTTTTAAAACTTTTTAATTTATGTGCCATTATTTGATCCCGAGATTAAATTTCCCTTTTAAAGGTTCTTTAAAAATTGATACTAATAAGAATAAAAGAGTTGCGTTCTTTTGCTAACATATTTCCATACTGAAATGCTTATAAAATTTTTACAGCCTTTTTTTGGGGATTTAATAGCATAGTGATCATTAAATGAAAATATAATGGTAGGAAAAAAAAAATAAAAAAAGCAGAAACTTTCTTTTCACTACTACATTTACTTCTAAAAGTTAAGCAGGAATTAAGTTGCATAAAATTCAACTAATTACTATGTAACAAGCATGTCATTAAAATTTTACGTTCGTTTATTCACTTGTTCAAAAGTTGTGCGGAATAGAAAAAAGCAAAAGAATAGTTATTGCTTAACTTTTGAAAATGAATGTAAATGCTGTGAAGAGATTTTAATAAAGGGACAATGCGATACTGCGATTTATTAGAAAAAAAAAAAAATAAAACTGAAATGGAAAACATATCGATATGAAGTTTATGATTTAAAATTTTCTATCGAGCGGTTGTAAATAGGGATACAAATCGATAAATAATATTGATGTAAGAAATGCTTATAAGAAGCAATAATTTAGGAAATAGGGTCTATTTTTTAATATCAGATATAAAGTGTACAGATATAATTAGTTACATTTATATATAAAAAAAAAAAGCATTCATGTGGGAAGTTATGTGGAAAGCTTTGTGGGACGCATTCCTTGTACAGTCAACAGATGGCGCTGCCTCCGATGCCCATCTTTCGACGAGAGGACGAACGGAAGGTAGTCGGGAGCTGCCTGCCATGAAGAGCTGTTGAGACCGTCAGCGCGAAGGCTGATGTGGTCATTTTCTTCTTATTAGAGCTTGTAGTGCTCTTAATAGTTGGGTAGAGCCATGGAGAGCTCTATACCACAATCTCACATATTTGACATAGTACGCGTAGGTACTAATGTGAATTATTAAAGCGAGGAAGTGCTCATATGTTACTTTGTGTTAGTTCTAATGATGAAGAGAGCTTGTTATGTGCATTAGGCCTCGAAACCAGCAAATGGTTATTGATGGAAATTCTACTTTTATAATATTATCTCTGTATATTTTGTGTTTTTGTGTGTCTTCAATAAACGTGTAGTTCTCTAAGTTGCATCTCATCATTGCCCCACCCCCTAGACGCCCAGCCAAGATTCTACAAGTGGGGTCTCTGCCGCGATATTATGGCAACACCAACAAGTTATAAAAGGTAAATTTTATATATTTATCATTCTGTCAGATAATAATGAGTAATGCATAAATTGAAGCAGGAAGAATTTAGTGCTTGAATTAGAAATTAACGAAAAATATTTTTAAGAACAACAGTTTTGGTTTCATTTTGTGATGAAATAAAATAAAAATATCACTTGAGAAGAATGAATAGAAATAATAATTACGATTGAAAAAATATTCTGAATAATCTTTTAGTATTTTGCTTATTATTGCTTGCAATGCTATTTTAAAACGAAAGTGAAAACAATAATTAAAGAAAGAATAATGATAATGGTGATATTATGTGTGTATAATAATAACTGAGAAATATATAAGTTATTCTAAATATTCTATTGAGTAAAATAAATTGTTCTGAATGTTTTTATTTAAAAATCATGATAATTTTGATTTGAGAACAAAAGGCATAGAATCATTTTTAAGAAAAATGTTCTCATATTGTTTTGTTTCTATTTAAGTATGATATTAATTTGGTAGAAATATTGAAATATTTTCTGGAATAAGTAATTATTTGGAGTTATAATGGCCCAAAACGTGTTACAAGGTATTAGAAAAGCTGATTTAAAAACAATTGCTGAAGAATTAGGCCTAGCTGTTCCGGCAGAAGCTAAGGTAGTTGAAATCAAAACTCTAATTGAGAGTTCTGACATTTATAAAAATGATTTAGAATTTGTTAGAGGTGTTATTAAAATGTTAGTAGAAGAGCAGAAGTTGAAATCTTAAGAAGAACAAACCAAAATTGAGATAGAAAGAATTAAATTATCCCAATTAGAAAAAGAAATAGAGTTACAGAATTTAAAGTTACAGGCTGCAGCAAATAATTCTAGTAATAATGTTGAGCAATCAAATTCGTAAACTACTGCACAATCATTAGAGAATTTAATCAGAAGTATTCGAACTTTAACCGTTTCAGTATCTGAAAAACCGGAAGCTTTGCACTTATTTTTTCAATCCCTTGAAAAAGCATTCGTTTCTAAAAATGTACTGTGAGGGAGTTCCTCACATATCCTTTTATTTCATCAAATATCCTAACTAATTATATATTTATTCACAATTAAAATTTATTAACCTTTAATAATCCTCTTTAAATATGCCAAACTTATTTTAAATTAAGTAAATTCTTTATTGGAAATTAAAATACTTATCATTTTCTAATTTTAAGAACAAATTCAGTATTAAATCCATTGATCTCTTTTTAGCATAATGCAATATATATATAGGGATCTAATACACAATTTAATTTTATTATCCCTTAAAGTAATTATATTTTTATTTCCTTTTTCAATGGGTTTCGCAATAAATCTAATTATATTTATAGCTATAAATGTTCTGTTGGAAAATTTCCGTTATATCTTTTTATTATTATATTTTATTTTACATTCAGATAATCTATTTAATTGCAGCTAATAAATTAATGACCGCTTATGTAGACATCATGTCGCAAGAATTTCGTAATATTCGATGATTACTTGCAGCTGTCTTTCCAACGGTCTTCTTGGCGAATGTGATTTATGCCAAGTTGGGGTTGCCATATTATAACCGTCTTTTCATTTTTAAAAATTCCCATTAAAATATCATTAATACAAAGGAAAATATATTGGCTCCCTTGGCTTTAAAATGTGGTGATGTTATCACAATATGGCAGTTAACAACTGGGATGTCGGATTTGACTCCGTGACAGTTTGATAATAAGCACCGTTCTACAAAGATGTAACTTTTTCTCGATTTAAAATCTCTCTCCTCCACCATCGTTTTAACGAATTCACCTGTATGGATCTGAACTTGGTTTGTCCTCTTATGTCATTTTATATTTTTGAATAAATACTCACGGCTATTAAAAATAACTGGAATTGACATTTATTTTAAAATGACTATTATTTTATTGACTTGTTTTTTTAGACGACTGTGGCTTTTATGCTACATGTACCGTCTAAATTTAAATCGGAAATATTGATTAATTTATTGGGAGATAAATGTAATCAGGTTCTTGCGTACGTAACCACCGAAGAAATTAACGATTATGAAAAAGTTAAGGAATTAATTTTAAGACAATTTCAACCAACGCCGTGTGAATGTTTAAGTAATTTTAAAAATGCGCTGCGGAATCCGTCAGAATCTCATGTTCAGTTTGCTTCCCGTCTAAGTGCTTCTTTTGATTACTATTGTAGATTGAGAGGAGTTAACGATGTTAAACAATTGTGTGATCTTATAGTTTCTGATAAATTATATGAAACGTTGGATTCTAGAACTAGGGAACATATTAGTGTTCGAGAAGATCAAAATTGGTTTAAACCCAACGAATTAGGTCGGGAGTGTGATTTATTCTACTCTTCTAGAGGGAAATCGTTAATTGAAACTAATAATACGCGAAATGAAAGTTCAGAGAATAAGCGGTTTGTAAACAAAACTCCTTTTAGAAAGACACAGTATAATAAAAAAGATCCCATAATACGTAATTCGGTATCTAATCAAACTCACGAAAAGCATGAAAGAATGTGTTACATTTGTGGTACAAAAGGGAAAACGTTTCATTTCGCTAGAGTCTGTCGTAAACGTATTCCAGAGAAAAAAGAATTCCGTGAAAATCTTCCAACGAATTCAGTAGTTCAATCCGAAACAAGTCCGATTAACCTAATTGTTAATGAGCTCGAATATGTTGATATTTTAGTGGATGATATTCCACTTAAATGGTTAAAAGATACAGGTTCTTCTATTCTAGTTGTAAATAAAAACAGCATTCCACAGACTAAAAATGTTATTTCTTCAACCACTCTAGTTAGCTGCTTTAATGAAAAGAAAGATGCAAATCTGACTGAATTTAAAATATCTTTACCAAATCATGATTCAATAATTCCACTTGTCTACTATACAATACAACAATTGCAACGATATTATTCTACACATTCATTGATGTTTTAAATTTATCTGTGAAAAGATCATCTGTGAAACCAAATGATAATGAATTATGATATTTAATATTATTTTTTTTTGTAAAATAACTAAGAAATCACTGTTTCATTTTTGTCTCAAGAGAGTGAAAATACTCTTTTTAAATGCAGCAGAAGCACTTAAAACTCATTCGAACAAAAGATAGCGCTAGTCGACGCCTATTTCTCTTGGAGGCTTGATCAAAAGACAGCAAAATAATTCTTAATGAGCTGGACAAGCGAATAACAGAAATGAAAAAAATATTCAAAGCAATTAAAAAATTACGCATCATGATCGTTCATTGTTTTATTAAAATGGAGCGAAAAATCTATCAAAATGAAACAAATTTAATGAGTAAGCAGATTTAGAAAGAGAAAAGGGAATATGTGTCGTAAATCCGTTACAGACGAAAGAAAGTGAAATAAAACAAACTTGAGTAGAATTTTAATATTTTGATTTTTAGAATAATACATTTCAAAAAGATATTAATTTCATCGAATGCAAGGATTATATTTTGAATTTACAGTATGTGAGGCAATATAGCATAATAAATATTTTATCATATAAAAATGATATTTATAATACAATACGTTAAAGAAATACTTCATTGTATAAGTATAAAAATTAAAATACCTGTATACTATGCATTATGTCGAAACAATAATCTAGGAAAAAGTACCTTATCATTATTATTAAAATTGCAGTTCAATTGTTATGAAATATGTTGTTTAAAGTAACACAAAATTAACTGATCAGTTCATCACTCTAAAAAAAATAATTATAAAAAAAGTGTAAAGTCTACTAATTTTTTACGAGAAATTCCCCTTTTTTGTTACTGAAGGGAAAAAATCCATAAATTTAAGTTATACCCCCCTTTTCTACAGAATTTTCCATTTAAATTCACGGAAAAGTTCATTTTTATTGAAAGAATGGCTGTAATAATACAGGAATTTTCCGGCATTTTTTCTGCCAGAAAATTCCCATAATTTGATGGAAATAATTTTTTTATCGTAATAAGATGATATTTCTGTAAAAAATAAAATGTATTGCATGATAATTTTCAATAATGTCTTCTATTTTTTAATTTACACAACATATATTTTCAAAATAAGTTAAGTACTATTTTTGTAAATGACTGTCAGAATGGAAATAATCAATTCTTTCATTTAATTGTTCGTTATCGATCAAATAGCATTTCAAAGTCGAACGCAATCACACTTTGTCTACCTTACAATACAAGAATTGTAACGATAATATTCTACGCATTTAGAGATGCTTTAGATTTATCCGTGAATAGATCATTTGAAACGAAATACTTATGATTCTTAATTTTTTTTCCTTAAAATAATTGAAATATCAAGACTTCATTTTTATCTCAAGGGAGTAAAAATGCTCTTTTCGAATGCAATAGAGCCACTTCAAACTCATTGGAACAAGAGATAGCGGTAATCGACGCCTATTTCCCTTGGAGGCTTGATCGAAAGACAGCGAAGTGCTACTTAATGAGCTGGACAAATGAACAACGAAACTGAAAAAAATATTCAGAGCAATTAAAGAAACATGCATCATGATCGTTCATTGTTCGGTTGAAATAAAGCAAAAATTTAACGAAATGAAAGAAATTTAATGAGCAAGCAGATTTAGAAAAAGGAAAGGAAATATATATCAAAAATTTATTTCAAGCGAAAAGAACTGATGGAAAAATACATATAAGGAGAATTCTAATATTACTATTTTTAAAATTATGCATTGCAAAGTAATATTATCAATTTGAATGAAATGAGATGCGAGACTTAATTTGCAGTGCGTAAAGCAATATAAGAAAATAAATAGTGCAATTGTGTGTAATAATATTCATATTTCTATATGTTAAGGAAATATTTTATTGCATAAGCATAAAAATGAACTCCCTGCATACTACGTAAAGTGTCAAAAAACTTTATAGAGAAAAAAAAAAAATGAACTTTTACTTAAAAATTCCAGTTTAATTGTTATAAAGTTTTTTTTTTAAAGTTATGTAAAATTAAGTTAGTTAAAAAAAAGGTGATAAATGATAAATAAAATTCCTGTAAACAAACATCGTAGAATGTGAAATCATACAACATTTTTTTCAGGTTGAAATAATATACGAGTACTTTTCACCATGGGATGGAAAGGAAGCACGCATGGAGCCTAGCATGAAGTTGATATCTGAGGATTAAATAAAAAATGTTCCTTCAAACATACCAGGTTATTTTTTCAAATAATATTTGTGAAGGTGCATGAAAAATGAGGAGAAAAAAAAAATACACAGCCTTCCTCTAGAATGAATAAGTGGCCATTTTCTAAATCCCTTAACTAGAAATATAGATTTCCGAACTATGCGCATAAGGCACGCCAATGAACTGAATAGACGAAATGGTCAAGAATTTCTTGTTTACATATTTCTAGATGATGAAACAATATTCTGAATATTCCGAATATTCTGAATCTTTCGCATTGCGAGAAATTCTCGCTTGATTTTCTAGAATTGGGTCATACACCAAGATTATAGTAACTGAAACCCGCCTCTTGTAGTCTCATTTATTTGCAGAGATTTTTAAATAACTTTGCCCTCGAGAAGATAGGCGAACGCTCTAGAATTCTAATAGGGGCTTCTAGAACTCGCTTTTCAAGGGGACTAGAATTTATAAGGATGACATGGAACTATTTTTTCTAGAGCCACAATTTCGATTCTAGATGTCACTTACAGAATTTTTTCTCAGTGTAAGTACTTTCTAAGTTACACGATGTTGAGGATATAAGTTTTGAGGAAATTCGGAAATCTAAAAGGATACATTTAATCTCATTAGTACAGAAGGTTAGAAAAGACAACGGCCATTAGTAGTTGGTTTGTAGATACTAGAATGCCTATGGACGAGTTGAATAAAGAAATAAAAAAAATAAAAATCCACAAAAATTATTAGAGATATAAAACTTAATGGCTTTATAAGAATGATGCCAGAAAAATTAACACGAAAATTAGAATAAATAAAATACACATAAGCAGTGTATGTCAATTAAGGGGGACTTGACACTTTTGACTCAGCACCACTGAAAGTTTCATAAGAAAGCTTATATATCCATTTGGATTTATAAATTGAACTATATTAGGTTTCTTTAATAAAATTTATATTCATGAAACAATGCTTATGATTTTTTGAGATATTTTTTAAAGAATTGAAATAATTAAATTAAGTAAATTAATTAAGTAAATTTTGTTTTCTCAATGTGCATTTTTTTTCATTTTTTCATGATCTTCAAAATGCTAAAACTTCTACAGATACTTAAGAAAAGACATAATTTTTTTGAATTTTTAATAAAATCAACTTAAAAGAATTGAGGATGGATTTTCAATATAAAATATATTAAAAATAAAAGTGTAATAGAAATCATGTTTTTTTTTTTTTTTCAAATTTTTACATGGACATGCACTTTTTATTTTTTTTTCTAAAAACTAATAAATAAATTTCAAAATCTATCCTTAATTCTTTTAAGTAGATTCTATTAAACATCTGAACATTATTAAGTCTTTTTTTAAATATGTGCAGAAATTTTAGCATTTTGAAGACCATGAATTGTGTGGATTTATAAACACTATGACATGTGTTATAACAGAGTTATAAGTAACTTGTAAATGTTGAAAAAACAGTAAGTTAATGAAAGAGAATCAATGTAATTAAATCTAGAACGAACAAAGAAACAAAAATATTCTACCTCAATAATACTGTAGTTCCACATTTATTTAAGAAATATATTAAAAATGAATAAAATAATAATATAAGAAAGGTACTTCTTTGAACTCATTCACCAATTTAACTTTATTATTAAAATGTTATAATACACAAGATAAAACATTTATAGGCTCATTCAATGCATTTCTTCTTGAACTAATCGGTCGACTGATCCTATAAAACTTAAAAAATTTCAAATATTTCTGTAGACTAAGTGATACATCGAAAACTCAACTTCATTATAAATCCATAAAGGTAATATTCTTTTTATAGTCTAATAGTACAACTTTAGATTCATGGGAACTAGAAATCACAATAACTGATGCTTATTCCTAAACAGCACCGAAGTGCTATTTAAACGTTAAAAAAAAAAAAAAAAAAAAAATTACTGTTCTAAATGTACTTTTAAACAATATTCAAATTTTACATGTCACAAACATCCCACCATTTCCATCATGAATATTTTCAGCAGTACTATCCAAAACGGCTAATGCATTGGTAGTTTGCATCATCGGTTCTACAGGAATATTATGTGAACGTTTTTACAGAACTAAAATATTGGCACTTTTGTATTATTTTCCGTAATCGTATACTGTAAAAAATTGAAACCTTGCTGCTAAACTTTAGCTGTAAATTTTACAATTAGCGTAAAATTAACAGAAATAAATGATAAATTACGGCAGATACGACAGATAAAATATAAAACTACGGTTCAACCGTAAAATTTATGGCAAAAGTTTGGCAGCGAGGTTTCAATTTTTTACAGTGTACTAAAACAGAATATCTTGGGATAGTGATACCTCGAAGGTTTTGATAAAACTGAAATTTTACGTTTCATGGATGGTACAAAACACCCTTTTACAGAACGTTCTAAAAAATACTATTTTTGACTATTTAACTATAAAACAGTTCTGTTAAAAACAAAAAACTTGAAATTCTCATACAAATAATTTGTTTTATAAAAGCACAAAAAATTACTATAAAATTACATCTCAATCTGTCAAAAGTTACTCTTTTTCTACAACTGGATATGTCTATGTATGGTTACAGTTATTTTTTTTTCTAGTAGGTACATATTTTTTCCGTTTTGCATACAGAAACCTTGGTATCAAAGCAGGTCTACGCACTTCTAGATAATACAATGAAATGTGATTCCGTGGTTGTGAGGTAAAGTGGTTGCCTAATATACGGTATATTCTAGTTCGGTCCTGGCTGATAAAACAGGATAATTTTAATTAATGTGAATTTGTTTACAGTGTGCCGTACGAAAAATAAAATCTGTTAAGCGTTTTCTGTATTGTTCTGTTAATGAAATTTTCTGTTAACGTAATTTTTCCATAGTATACGTATTTTTTCTCGCACCTTTGTTGCCAGAAATTTTCTGTAATATAACATAATTTTGTTTTACAGTGTAATAGGACGTTTTGTTTGTAAAAAATTTGGTATTTGAACGATTTTAATTATCAATAAACGTTCAAAAAACGTTTTGGTCCTACTTAAGTTCTTCGTAGTTGTATATGTAAGGTAGCGAAGTGCTTTTCTTAATGAGCTGGACAAGGAATTGCAGTGTTAGATAAAGAAATTCTAGAAGACAATGAAATACATATCTTTTTGACTGTAAAGTCTTTTAGTATAATGAAAAAAAAAAAAAAAAAAAAAAAAACTGAAATACATATAATGAACAGAATATAAATATAAGTTTCAAGTGTATAACAAACAAACAAACAAAAATAAAAGAAGAAGATTATTTTGCATAATATGCTTAATTCTAATTTCCCCTTGTAGTCAAACAAAAATGTTCAAATGAGATAATTAGACTTTGTCACACTATATTTCTTCCTTCGATTCGCTAAATTTATAATTAAAGGCATTCTTAACAAATTTTTCATAGGTTCGTTTAATACATGTTTTTCCTGTTGAATGATCATCAAAAACTTGAAATGGTTTCGATGTCATTTTAGTTTAACTCATATATTGAAAACTCAACTTCATTTTAAGTGCAGAAAGATGCTCTTTTCGAAATATAATAAGAACACTTCAGACTCATTAGAACAAGAAATAGCAGTAACTGATGCTTATTTTCCCTTGAGGCCAATTCAAAAGACAGCCATGTGCTTCTTAATGAGCTGGACAAGGCATTGGAGAGTGAGAAGAAGGGATTAAAGCAATTAAAGAGACACACATTTTGATCATCTATTGTTCTGCTAAAATGAGTAAAAAAAATTTTTTTCGAAATCATTTTAATGAACGAAATAGAAGTTTCAAATCCATGACAAATGAGAGAACTCTTCATTTAAGTAGCATCTTAATTCATTTATCTAAAAACAATGTACTTTGTTGATGATTCAAAAATGAATTAACAAGTAATAAAAACAAGTACACTTCATTTATAACTTCATTTTAAACAGTAAATGAAAGTCATATTCATAAAATTAAATTAGGGAAGGAGTTGAAAGCAAGAAAAAAAAAAAAAAAAAAAAAAAGAACGTTAAAATGCATGTAACTGATTTTACTTTTATCTTTTAATGACGAAAACATTACCATATTATTGTTATTATTGTTTTTATTAAACAAACATTCTTTGAAATATTCACTGACAAACACTTATTTTTAATATAGATATATCCCGTAATGATGGAAAGTTTTTCAGGACCTATATGTGATGCAAGTTTCTTCTGTATTTGTTTGTTTGAAAATTCCCGAGATTCTTGATTGTCTCGATAACAGCTTGTATCTAAAATTATCTAAACCACAAGGGTTTTACACTATTTATTACAAGAAAATTTATTTTATACACATATAAGAACACCACAAGATTCCATGCATGAACCGTGATTTGAAACAGTGACACCGGTGTGCCAGAAGGCAATTAATTCACAGCTGCTGGGCCACGGAACCGGCATACTTGTTCTTTCTTTTTCAATAACACAGATTTGTTTGATAAAAACAATATTTTTATCTTTGTATTTAGCATTATTAGCACAAGCGTGCTTTATTTAGAAAGAAATCCGTTGCTGAGTTGATTTCTTCTTAGGCTATTTTTTTAGACAATACTTTTCTAAATTGAAAGAAATAGTCATTCTGTTTAAAAAAAAAAAAAAAAAAAAAAAAAAAAAATCTGGAATGTCTCTATTTGACTTTACGAAGAATTAGTAGCTATCAAACGTTTAGATAAATTCGAATTAGCAAATAAAAGAGATGAAAATTATAATAGGAATATTTTCCTCCAAATTCGAGAAGTGAAATATAATGTATCCTAATTCTTTTGTGCTTTATTAAAGAATATTAAATAGAGTGCATGTAATATGTCCAGTAATGATCACGTTGTAACAAAATTCTAAATCATGTATGTTTCTTTCTTTCTTTCCTTTTTTTTTTTTTTTTAATAATTTGCAGAACTTCAGATAATTAGCCTATTATGACGTAATATGCATAAATTCTTACATGCTTCCCAATATAAGAGCTATAACGTATATGCATTCATTTTCTGCTAGGATTATGCGTTAGCAAAACTGTGTAACCTATATAAATCTTCTTTCGGTTTTAAACGATACAAAATTATTAAAGCAAACTTCAGATAATTTGAATAACTTAAGCCGAAATCTGTAAAAAATATCATTTTTGTCTCTGTAAAAGAAGTATGTCCTACATCACTAAAACTTTACATACTTCGTGCGACGTAACAAATAACAACAACAACAACAACAAAAAATACTCAATGGAATTAAGCATTTAGATATTATCGTGCTCCTTAATACTCATACTGACATGCATATTCATACGCATACAGCATCGTAAAAACGGAAAAAATTGATTCGGGTGACCACAAAACGTAGAAATGCACCAAATATTTGTCGGATTCTGTCATGATTACACTATGCTCCACACATAATAGTATGTGAGGAAAGTAAAAAATAACTGTTTCCCACACAAGTTGAAAGGGTTCGCAATTTGGAATTAAAAAATCTGATGTGGGCACCACATAACTTCCTTATACACTTTTAGAAATATACATAAGTTTAAGAAACATTGACATTGGACCCGAAACAGTTGGCTAAAAATATTTAAAAAAATGAATTATCACCGTGTTCTGAGCTTTTCTGAAAGTTAGTTAAAAATCGATTGCAAGATTTGACCTGGTAACGCTGACGAAGGCAGCAGGGACCCCATAAAATTGGCTAAAACTATTAAGAAGAGGCATTTTTACCACCGTGTTCTGAACTATTCTGAAAGTTTCAAATGTCTAGCTAGTGGGGAAGTTAGTTAAATAAATTTTCTGTTGAACCCTATAAACGCTGCCGAAGGCAGCAGGGACCTGAAACAGTTGGCTAAAAGTATTAAAAAGATGCATATTCACCGTGTTCTGAACTATTTTGAAAGTTTCAAATGTCTAGCTAGTCGGGAAGTTAGTTAAATAAATTTTCTGTTGAACCATATAAACGCTGCCGAAGTCAGCAGTGACCCGAAACAATTGGCTAAAAATATTTAAAAAATGCATTGTCACTGTGTTCTGAGCTATTCCGGAAGCTTTATATGTCTAGCTAGTCGGGAAGTTAGTTAAAAATCGATTCCAAGATTTGTACTGGTAACGCTGCCGAAGGCAGCAGGAACCCTACATAGTTGGCTAAAAATATTTAAAAAATGCATTTTCACCGTGTTCTGATCTAGTCTGAAAGTTTCAAATGTCTAGCTAGTCGGGAAGTTAGTAAAATAAATTTTCTGTTGAATCGCATACACGCTACTGAAGGCAGCAGGTATCGGAAACAGTTAGCTAAAAATATTTAAAAAATGCATTGTCAACGTGTTCTGTGCTTTTCTGAAAGTTTCAAATGCCTAGCTAGTCGGGAAGTCAGTTAAATTGCAAGATTTATCTAAACCGTTTTTGAGTTATTACCGTTTTTTGATACATTATGGCCAAACCTATGTATTTTTGTCATTATGAACCTAATTTTTCTAAATATCTCCTAAACGGAAAATCCAAAAAGGGAGGTGCACAACTAGATGTTATAACAAACCTATGTACCAATTCGCAACTTTCTACGTCAAACCGTTTTTGAGTTATGCGACATACTCACACACAGACACACACACATACAAACGTCAGGAAAAATCGTGTAAAATCCCTTATATCTCTAAAACGAGAGCTCGTGTTAAGACGACACTTGCAAGTGTGCAACTAGACATCATGACAGTCACACGTATAAATTGGCAACATTCAGCGATCATTCGTTTTCGAGCAATGTGAAATACAAAATCCATTTCGCAAACCGGGATTACTATACTTCCGTATACTTTGTATAAGGAAGTAAAAATAATCATTTATTTGAAAAGTGATTCTATAATTTAATTTCATATTTCATTTCATTTTCATTTCATTTGCATTTCATTATTCACATAATATCATTTCATTTTATTTTAATGTATTGTTTATGTAACAAAAAAATATTACAATATATATATGTGCATGCACGTGATCTGCCTACTTTGAAGAGATAGATTTTTTCATAAAGAGAAAATTAGGTTTATTTATCTGAATGTAACTGTTTTGTAATTATGTTCAACATCTCATAAAAGAACCATAAACAAAAATCTATTTTCAAGAAAATGTGATTTTAATGGATTACTGAGGTAATAAAAGAAAGTTTTTCCTTAATAGTGTATAGACAAAGCCCAGAAAAGATGCATTGTTTGCAAATGAAATGCATTCATAAAGTGTGATTGTGTATAGAGTTGTTATTATTAGTCATTGAAAATAAATTAAGTTAAATTAAGACAAAACCCAACCGAGAAAAATAATGAGAAGGAAAAAAGAGAGAGAGAGAGAAAGAGAGAGAAAGAATAAAATCAGTTATGCTTCAATGTAATTATAAATATTTTTATTTTAATGTTACCTAAAAAGGAATTTAATTTGATAGAAATGAAATAAAAGGTTAATGTACATTAAAAGGAAAAGAAAGCGTTGAAGGTTTCGATAAATACAAAAAATGTAAGTTTATTTAATTCTTAATGGGATAAATTCATATAGATTATGAGTATTAAAATATCAAGAAATATATGTATTCTAAAATTAGCAACAAAAAATTAGTATTCCATTTGAATTTGTGTTTAAAATTTGCATGGGTGTCATAATTTTATGATTGTGGTATCTGTAGTTGATATTTTCATTTTGATATTTATATGTATCGAAATAATCTTTATTAGTTAAAATTTAGTTTACAGCCTTTTGAAATACAACAACATTATAGTTTTAGTAAAAATTTTAATATAAACAGTGATGCAATTTAGGAATAAAGAAAAAAAAAAAAAAAAAAACCTTCGCAATTTAGGTTTTATATTTTTTTTTCAATCAGCTGTACATAGTAACTTGTTTATCTATTTTTAATATCCTTGTTTTAAAAAGTCTACCAATTTATCATTAGGGACTAAAATATATTTTTTTCACGCAGGGTCCAAATTATTAATGACTAGGCCCGACATAGAAAACACATATAAAAAGATCAATTTCATTGAAAATGAGATGGACGGGTATTCGCCTGTAACATAATATATAGATACTTATGTGTAAGGTTCTCATATGTATTTCTCCAAGTATTAAGTTCGAAGAACTTTTTTGTAGAAATTTTCATTTTACACTTACAAGAAATTAATAATTAGTGACAATTAACTTTTTAAAATACTGAAAAATTAAGCAATAATATATTGTTTGAAATCTCAATTTAATCTTAGGCAGAACATGAAAGCATGTTAGTCGGCGTTTTACTTTTTCGGAGTTTTAAAAGAATCCAAACAAAAAGAAAAAGATACACGCGATGTTGAAAAATGTCTGTATACACTTTTACAAGCCATCACACAATTTTCTTTTATATCATTCTATATAGAGACGCTACCACATGTAAAATAATAATAATAATAATAATTACTATTATTGTTTTTCACACTATTTTAAATATGCAATTCGGTCCAATTTTAGCCAGTAAATTCCGAGATGTATTTATATGGAAAATTGTAGAAGGTGAGCAAAAGAAATTGAATTCTGTCGGCCACTAACCTATAAGGGGTAATCTATAAGGTATAGAATAAAAGTTAACCCATAAGGGGTTTTACTCGAATTTTTAATTCGATTCAATCAGTGATAGTATAATGTCTGCTGATTGTAAATAAATATTGACAAAATCCCCTTTGACATTCTATTTTTTTTTCTTAGAGTAACTTGAATTCTGTTCATTCTAACTCTCATAACTTTTTTAATTTACATGATATTTATATGGGGTTTTCATAAAAGTAGCTCAAAACCTTTGGCTATTAAATCATGCAAATGAATTTTTTTAAAAGCTTGCGCATGCGTAGTAAAAAAAATTATTCGGTAAAAATACTCATATTTCGTAAGGAATTTAACATTTTTGCATTCTGATTGCAATATGCAGTGTCTAATGTAGTATGTCAAGATTACTAAAAAGGCTTTGCACTAGGTCTAATACTCTGTGCGTTATTATTAAATAATTATAAGATAAAAAAAAAAAAACTTTTTATGTACCATGTTTTATTTTTTCTGATGAATCATAGAGCTCTTATCGATGTGCATAAAATTTTTTAAGTGATAATGACGTCAATTTTTGTGAGATGCATAATTTAACTTTTTATGATTTTTTAATCTTCACGTTTAATTAAATGCATTTATTTTTATGTCGAAAGAAAATGAACTCGTAGTTTTTTTCGGCAACAATTAAATTATAGCTAATATTTTAATGGCTATTTTTACGCTATTAGGATGTTATTATTTTCATATTTTAATTAATTATATATATATAAACTAATCAAAAATTCGAAAATCGGACTTCGAAGTATTGTGTTGTCATCGGCTTCTGAGCTATTGTAAAAGTTTCAAATGTCTAGCTAGTAGGGAAGTTAGTTGAAATTCGATTGCAAGATTTGTACCGGACAAACAAACAAGAATAGAATTTAATAAAAATAACATGGTAAAACGTGGTAATTTTATTTGGAATTAAAAAAAAAAAAAAAAAAAATATATATATATATATATATATCCAAGAATATATGTGACAGGCTCATAAAAATTTATACAGATAATTAGAAGAATCCTCATAATCACATGCTATAATCAAAACGCATTTCAAGCATTACTTTCTACAAGGTGATCCAAAACACCTTGATATTTGTTTAATTTTTACTGGTCTTCTTTTCCTCTTCTGGACAAAACCTTTTCTGAAATATGTGAGGGATAACATGCATGTTACACTCCCAAAGTTTCAAGATGATTCCTTAAGAATTTTTCTAGATATTTGACAAAATGTCTAAATCTGAAAGTGTCCAAATACTTATTGGTATATAGTATAGAATACGCACCCAAAACTATACAGCTAATACTGTGTACTTCATAAACATCTATACCAATGTGTAAGTCAATAGGGTTATTTTTGCCACTATCACGGTACACACAGACAAACTTTTTGAGTCTCTACATGGAGGTCTACACGGACGTTTCGGTAATACGGTACTAATATTAAAAGTGAACCAAAACTTTTTTTTTTTTTTTTTTTTTTTTTTTTTTTTTTGTGTATGTAGGGGCATTTCTCAAAGAACCACTCACAGGAAGCTTAAATTTTGAAAAGGGTATCTTTCAAAATAACTTATTAATTACATTAAAACGAATAATTAGAATCCATCACGCTTTTGAAAATCCATAAAACCAATATATGTTTTTAAACTTTTACAAATATGCAGTAGAATGCTTTCTATTAAAATTGGTACATATATCACGACTAGTTTGTATGTATTACTCACGAAATAACTAGCATATATTACGTCTAAGAGCTGTATTTCTTATAATCATATTTTAACATTTTTATACTGATCTGAACACAGAAAATTAACTCATATTTTTTAGATTCAATGAAGTATGTTTTCTATAAAAAATAATGTAATTAATATTAATGACTCCGGTCCACACAAAAACATTCGGATTTTTTTTACGGAATCTTGCTGAAAGTGTAGTTTCACTTGTGCTGTACGTTTTTAACACAGTTCGGTGATATAAAAAATATTTATGCAATTATATTTTGGTAAATACATGTTGAAAATGTATTACATAATTCTAAAAAAAATATATGGTAATGGAAATTTAGAAATACAGACAAATAATTGAATTCATAAAGACTTTCAAAATTTGTTGAAAAGAGTAAAAGATAAACTATTTCAACAAGTGAAATTATTGTTGTTGTTGCTGTTGTTGTTTTCGTGTGCCACTCGGAAATTCCGAGCCCCGGTAGTGGAACTAATCGGATTTTCAAGGCATGGTGGGTGCGTCTTCCGTTATTAGGAGCGCCTCATATGGAGGAAGTACGACTTTAGCTCCAGATGCTGGTGAAAGATGGCAGCACCAGCCAGACAACAGGAACTCGAATTTTGACCCGGATCAGACCGAGTTAAACCCATGTTCCGGTACCCCCAGAGGTATAATTTTTGATGGGAACTTGGAGGACTTTGCGACTACGATGGAATTTAACGTGCACCAGTCGCCATTAGCGTACACGACGGTCTTCGGCCGGCTCGAGGACCGAACCCGCAATCTTTCGATCACGAACTCGCTGCTCTTACCGACCAGGCAACCGCGGCCCTCAGTGAAATTATTGTTCTTTAATTATTCCACGCGTAATAGCTTTAAAGTTTACTACTTTTTTGATTTGTAAAATAATTTGACATAATCTATTAAACGCATAGTTTATCATAAATATGTAAAAAGAAAAGGCCAGCTTGAATTTAATATGGAAGTTCTATTTATAAATTGTAAAAATAATAAAGGGCATACTTTGAAGCTCCAACGAAACTTTTGTCACGGATTCGCGACATCTTAGTTTCTTTTGATGTGACAGGTGACCAAACTAATTTTTGCCTTTTTCGTTCTCTGGTTTTATTAGATGTCGTCACTTACGGCTAATGCTCAAAGACGGTTCGTTTGTGTTGCCACTACGCTGAATTTTTAAAACTTCGATAGATTCGCGATTTATGACATAATAATGATTTTCATTGTTTGATAATTTAATAACGTTACCGAAATCTATTTTAATATTGTTGTTTTGGTAAACGTTTGTTAATGCGGTAGTTGTTCTATTGAACTTAATATCTGCTTTATCCTCTTTGACTCTATTATTTTACGTTTAGTAGTAACAATCAACAATTCTACCTTCTTTATTATCGTTAGTTTTGTATTTGGTTGTTTATCAAAACAACAATATTAAAATAGATTTCGGTAACGTATAAATTAGCTAACTATGAAAATCTTTATTATGCTATAAATAGCGAAGCTATCGAAATTTTCAAAAGTCAACGCAGTTGCAGCATAAACGAACCATTTCTGAGCATCGACCGAAAGCGGCGCCATCGAATCAAACTGGAGGGTGAGAAAGACAAAAATTAGCTTCGTCACCTGTCACATCAAGAGAAGCTGCACCTGATGATGTCGCGGATCCACGACGAAAAGTTTCGTCGAAGCTTCAAAGTAAGGCCTTTATTATTAGGTTGATTTCTTTAGAAATCGACCTATTGCAATCACTTCGTTTATCTATCTATCTATCTATCTATAATGAAAATTTTGTCATCACGATAACTCTTGAAATAATACTCCAAATCGAACCAAATTTGGACAGTGAACTGATCTTATAAATGCCTTGGATGAGTTCGTTAACCAAGTTGCTCCGACTTTTTGTTTTCAAGTGGCAGCCACTTGAAAATTTCAAACCCACATTGTGAAAAGAATATTTAAAGCAAAGTTTGCTTGAATTTTGATGTAAATACAGGCCACATAAGGGTCTCAATGAAGTTTATTAATGAAGTTTATCAGCCATTTTTAATAAAGTGAAAGGTATTTTAAGTTCAGCGGGGCCACTTGAAATCAGGCTACCACTTCAAAATTTAAAATCACAATAATTTCCGAAATAATACTCCAAATCGAACCAAATTTGGACAGTGTCTTAACTTATCTTATAAATATCTTAGATGAGATTGTTAACCAAGTTGCTGCGCCATTTTATTTTCAAGTGGAGACCACCTGCAAATTTTGAATTCAAATTGAAAAAAGCGTATCCAGAATTTGTTTGAATTTTGATGTCTACATAGATTATATAAGTGTCTCAATGAACTTCATCCGCCATTTTTAACAAAGTGGTGGATATCTTAAGTAAGCGGGGCCACTTGAAATCAGGCTACCACTTGAAAATTTAAAATAATGATAACTTCCGAAATAATACTCCAAATCAAACCAAATTTGGACAGTGTGTTGTCTTATAAATATCTTGAATGAGTTTTTTAATCAAGTTGCTCCACCATTTTATTTTCAAGTGGAGACCATTTAAAAATTTCTTATGTCGATAATTTTTGAAATACTGATTTAATTTGAACTAGAGCTGAACAATGAATTTATCATACAAATATATTGGATGATTTCGCTGGACAAGTTGTTTCGCAAGCGTTTGGCGAAACTCAACTGCGTCTGACTGACTTGGCGCGTTCGACCACCTTTTATACCCCTTTATCGAACTCAGAAAAATTTAGAAATTTCACGTAACTCGTTAACCAATCACGTTACAGCGTCCATCTTTGGTATATCGATAGTCATGATTTTTTTGCCAAAAAAGTCACCAAGGGGAAAAAGTCGCCAAATTTTGCGCCAAATCCATTACCTGCCTTATTGAAGCTTTTTAATGCGTTTTTAAGGGAAAATTAGGGTTTTTTAACTCTAAAACAAATTAGAAATACAGAAAATGAACATTTTATCAACTTACTCTCTTTACTTTGCCTCTCTGAAAGAATTTACAAAAATAAATAAATAAATAAAATAAAATAAAAATAGAATTATTTACAAATTTGCAACAATATCTTAGATTAGTTCACTGAGCAACTTTCGCTGCCATTTTGATCCGCTTAATTTTTCAACACGATGATTTTTGAGATTCTGAATTAATTCGAAATAAATTTGTACAGTAGACTTATCTTACAAATGCATTTGATATATTTGTTTGCCAACTTGGTCCGCCATCTTGCTTCCAAGTGCCCGCCATTTGAAAATATTAAATTCACATAAAAAGCTATTTATGAACCGATTTGCTTAAAACTCCATATGTGCATAGCCTACATCAATATTTCTACCAATTCCATTAATAATTTGTAGTCGACATTTTGAAACAAAATGACGACTACTTGATAAGGAAAAAGAAATCAACCTTCCCTTCCGAATAAGCCGGAAGGACTATAGGAGTTTTTATAATAGAAAGAATCAAATTTTTGATTTTTTTTTTTTTTTTTTTTTTTAATATTTGTATGTCAACTTAATTAAATCGAATTTTTTTTTTTTGGATTAATAATAATAATAAAGAATCTTTTTAAATAAAGTATGTAACTTGAAAAACCACAGTTTATTTCAGGTCGAAATAATAGTACAGCCCTTCATTTGGTAAAAGGACTAGGAAAAAGTGCCTCAAAAGATGCAAGGAGCATTCGAGCCTATAAATAAATTTAAAGTGATTTTTGCATATACTTCCTCTTAAAAATGAATTGTTATATTAAGTATCAGTGCTGCTATCTAACGAATATAAGAAGGATAACAGTTATAAAATCAATTATAACAAGGAAAAAATTTGAAAAATTGTTGCATAAAAAATAATAAAATATCTGTTAAATATCTGTTAAATATCTGGTTTCAATGCAAAATCAATGAACGTTAAATGGTTAAAAAATAATAAAAATAACAAAAAACTAATAATTGATAATTATTCTACTAATTTTCACACGTGTAACTAACATTTACCAGAACTTTTTTCAGAAATATCAAAATGCTTAAAAGATTAATTATTCTATACTCTTGTGATATTTTATTTTACTTTATTTTAATTTTTACACTTTCCCAATAAGTGTGCTTAAAATACATTGGTGAAGGGTCTCTATTTACAGATTAAAATTTACTTTCCCTTATTATGACTGCCACGAACGTACTGTTCATTCATTGTTGTTTTGATTTAATCTTTTGATTGATTATTTAAAAGAATACGCTTGCGACTTTTTAATTTCTACTTAATGTTATTCTGAGATGTCGAGCATTCCACTTCACGATAAAAGGCAAATTATTCTTTTCAAAATCTAATTGGACCACTTGAAACTCATTAGAATAAGAAGTCGCTGTAATCGACGCCTATTTTCATTATAAAGACACTGGAGTGCTTTTTAACGAGCTGGACAAGACATTGCAAAGATTATAAAAAAAAAAAAAAAAAAAAAAAAGACAGAGCAATTAAAGAGACACGCGTCTCAACCATTTATTGTTCGGTTAAATTGGGACGAAAATGAATTGAGATGAAGATACTTGAAAGTGAAAGCAGACTGATAAAAATGAAGTTTACTAAACAATGAAAAAGTAGTTTTATTTTAGTAATATTCCTGCAATTTCCTTGATTTCTACTTGATTGTAATTTAATAAATCTAAAATAATTATTTAAAATTAAAGGCAAGTTTTTTACTTTCTTCTATATGTAATATAGAGAAAGTATTGGATTCGCGAAAATTTTCGACCTCCGTTTTTTGACGGATCTACACGTTTTGGGATGTCCTGAACACGAATTGATAGTTTTTAAAAAATGTCTGTCTGTGTGTCTGTCTGTCTGTCTGTCTGTGTGTCTGTCTGTCTGTATCATTTTTTTGTGGACGCTGTATCTCACGAACAAATGAATGAAATTTAACCAAACTTGGTATTTAGTTACACCCTGACATGAACTGGTGCCCATTAGATTTGGGGATCAATAGCTCAACAGGTGGCGCTGTGATCGCATTTTATGCAAATTTTTAACATGGCAGCATAGGACAAAATTCCGTATAAATGGGCATAATGAGAGTTATTTTAAACTTGTGATTGTAAAATTAATATGAATTATTGATAATAGTAGTAGTTAACTAGGAAAAAAAATTTGTGCATGGGGGGGCATCGGTTCCCCCCCTGGGAGGGAAGTACACCCCCGGGGGGGTTAAATTTTGAAGATGGGTATCATTCGAAAGATCTCGTCAATACCTTTAAAACGAATGGTTGAACCATAAATCTGTGATAATTTAAAACAAAGTTATCGATTTTTTTTACTTTTAACGAAAAAAAAAAAAAACTTAGAAAAAAAATTCGATTTTTTTTTTTTTTTTTTTTTTTTTTTTTTTTAAATATTGTTAGTGATTAAATATGTATTAATTTTTACAAAAAAAAAAAAAAAAAATTAGAAAAAAAAAAAATCTTTTTTTTTTTTTTTTTTTTTTTTTTTTAATATTGTTACTGATTGAATATGTATAGGAAAATATAGAAGAAAGTCTTGTGGTGGCCACAACATACTAGTTTTCTTTTGTAAGAGAAGGAAATAAAAACTTCACTGTAATTGATAACGCTTTTTTTTTTTTTTAACATAGATTTATGAAATTTAGAAGAAACATTTCCTGTGTTTTATAAATTGTTATGATATCCTGGAGGCAAGAAATTACAGAGTCTCCAATTAATTAAAAGGAAAATGTCTAGAAAATAGGTAAGATAATAAATTTATTATGCAAATTAAAGGACAAAAAATTAAAAATATCACAGTAACTGATGCATGCATCTTTTTTTGGAAAAATAAAATAATGGAAAAAAAGTTTTCTGAAATTTATCAGTTATAGTATCCCGGAGGCAAGAACTTAAAACAAACCAATAAATAAATAAATAAATAAATAAAATAAAATAAAATGAATGGGAACGAAAATGTTTAGAGAGTTTGTATAATACTAAGTTAATTTAAAGCGAAACAGTATAATGATTCTGCAGTAGTAATGAAACAATAGAGTGGGTGATCAAATTATTAATTTTTTTAATGTTTTTTTCATTTTCTAAAAAAATACTCGACGAAATTGCCTGGAACTTCACACACGGACAGAACATTTAAAATCTCATATTTTCCACTATCGATTTAGTCCAGAGTGCAATTAAGGGGCCAACCCCAAATTGAAGAAAGGCGAAAATACTTTGGATCCCCTTGTCATAAAAAGATACAAATGATTTGTAACTTTAGTACATTATTGTTATATACAAAATTTGTATGTTTTTGTGTGGGAATTGCGAAGTTATTTAGGTGGATATATTTTTTTTTTTCGAAAATTGCTAATTTTTTTTTTTTTTTTTGACAAATGTTTTGCTTATTGAACGGATTTCAATAAAATTTTACAAAAGTTGCAGAAAAATTGACAAAACATTAGAGAAATATTATTTTAAAACATAAAATTCATACGTGTAATATTCGTTGAGTTATGAGCATTTTTAGTAAATATTATTTTGCTGTGCATGCGCGAAAGATAGAAAATTTTTTATTGCATAGGTTGAAAGCTAAATTTATTGAGCAATTTTTGTTAAAAGTTCATTTGAATAGAGTAAAAATTAAGTAAATTGTACGCAAAAGAGCGACCTAAATTTTAGGTATTTTCCAGAGTTGAAATTTCATAAGGGGTTTTACACATGCCGCGTATTTGATTTGGCGATGCAATTATTTCAATCACGTTGCAAAAGTTCTTTTTTGTGAAAAAAAAAAAAAACCCTTCAGAAACACGAATTTAATAAATAAATAAAAATATGTTAAAGTGTTACAAACCTATAAGAGGTTTTTCACAAAAAAGAACTTTTGTAACAAGGTTGAAATAATTGGATCCCCAAATTAAATACGCAGCATGTGAAAACCTTTTATAAAATTTCAACTCTGAAAAATACCTAAAATCAAGCTCGTTCTTTTGTGGCCAATTTACTTAATTTTTACTCTATTCAAATGAGCTTCTTACAAAAGTTGCTCAATATATCTAGCTTTTAGCCTATGCAATAAAACTTTTTCTATTGTTCGCGCATGCGCAGCAAAATAATATTTAATAAAAATGCTCGTATCTCAACAAATATTACACGAGTGAATTTTATGTTTTAGGATAATGTTTCGCCAATTTTTCTGAAACTTTTGTAAAATATTTTGAAATCCGTTCTAGATATAACCAAAAAAACTTGTAAAAAAATTAGTAATTTTTGAAATAAAAGTTATATTCACCTAAATGATTGTACAATTTCCGAACCAAAACATACAAATATTGTACATAATATGTGAAATAATTTATTAAAATTACAAGTCATTTGCAGCTTTTTATGGTTTAGGGTGATCCAAAGCATTTTCGCTCTTTTCCAATTTGCGGTTTGTCCCCTAGTTCTAGTTGCACTCTGGATTAAATCGATAGTGGAGAATATGAGTTATTAAATGTTCTTTGCGTGTGTGAAGTTCCAGGCCATTTCGTCGAGTATTTTTTTAGAAAATCGAAAAAAATGTGAAAAAAAAAAAAAAAGAATTTCTAATAATTTGATTACCTACTGTATATTATAATTGTCAGGTTAATTTACTTTAATACTATTCTATTACCCTGTACCACTACCACATCGCCATCGCCTGGCAAAATCAACCTGCTAGGTTGTTTTCCCGCGAGCAAATGACAATGACGAAACGTTTACGTAGAAGCGTTCGTCACCTAAAACGACGTAATTTTCATACCCAATGAAACTTAATAAAACTTTGTTAAGTTTTTTTTTTCAGAGATGTTGTTGCAGAGCTCCGTTTGCGTATGGTTTGCGTGTGATTAATGAAATGTTATGATGAAATGTTATAATGACCTACAAGAGAAAGCGTCGTTCTATGTGTGCAGATTATTTCATTATTTAAAATGTGATTATTATGTAAATATATGTATCCGTGTATAAAGTGTGTTATCGTTGAAATTAAATGTTTTCCTGTTCAACAAGTTTCTGGAAAAGTATTTCTCAGCTGTCCTTGTTTTGATTTCAATTTGTTCTATGGGAAACGAATGTAAAACTTTTTTTGCTTTTACGCAAGCCTACCGGATTTGAATTAACTGAAGCTTTATATCAGTAATTTTTTTTTTCAAATTAAGTTAAAAAATACTTACTAGAACTGGTGAATTTGTAGAACAATGATATATCTTCAAATTTTTGGAAAATAAAAAATCCCCCTCCAATTACATTTTATTTTAAATGTTTTTAATTAATTAATTTAATTTTACTGAGAAGTTACATTTGTGAATAAAAGTTTGAGATTGTCCAATGAATGTCCTTGCATTTATGATGTAATAAATTTTACCTTGTCCAATAATTAACTGAATGTTAATTAAAAAAAAAAATAATAAGAAGAAGAAAAGCGAAAAATATTACTAAAAAAAAAAAAAAAAAAAAAAAAAAAGAATGGGTTTTGATATTTTTGACTTCTTTGAACAATGTTCTGTATGTATGAATACTGAAACTAAGTTTCATCATGAAATTGCGGGAACAGAAACAAACATTAAAAGATAAAAATAAAAATAAAAACCGCTTTTTTTCAGATAAATATGTATTGAGCGGGTATTAGGACTAGTATAATAACGTCTATTGTTAGCTACATCATAGAGTATAGTAAATTTTAAAATGCCAATTTAAAAAATAACGAAAAAAGTGCTTATTTCACGTAAATTTTGAAATTTAAGAGAAAATAATAAAATAATGTGCTGTCGAATCATCCAACAAGTTATATCAGAAAAGTAATAGCATGAATCCCAAAAAAAAAAAAAAAATAATAATAATAAAAAAAAAGAGTATATTGATACTGTTTTAAGCATTAAAAATATTCTCTATGGAATCGCAAAATTAAATTGTAATTTTCTTCGAAATGAATTTATTAAAATTGTTTCTTATTTAACAACAATGATTTACGTGAACAGATGAAAAAATATCTGATTATTAATAGTTTAATAATACTCATATTTAGAAATAATATGATAAAAATCTTAAATGGATATTTTTCTATCGAGTATGAATTAATAGGAAAATTTAGATACATTTTAATCTGCTAGTTCCTGATGAAAAGTGAACTCCTTGTATGAATGGTAAACAAACTAATAGCATAACTCACCGCATTCTCCTCTGTAGGCAAGAACCACTCTTCTATTCTGCAAGCAAGATTTCCTATGCAAATCGCAGTCGTTGTGATAAGTATGCCCATCGTCTCCACAAACAGGTCGCATTACAGGTTCACATGCAGGTGGACAAATACAAGTTGCGATACCGTAACGATCGATATCACATTCTTGGTTGGGCCCACATTGAAGGCTCTCACATGGGTTTGCACCTAGCAAACATAAAAAGAGCTTAGAGGAAACCAACTAAATTTTAACACACATTTATTATTCGACCCCCATAAAGAAAACTTACTAACATAATACTAATAATTAAAAAAAAAATTCCACTGTAGAATACACACACACACACACACGCACGCACACACACACACACATATATTTGTTTTTAAATAGCTATGTTTATACCTCTTTGAAAAAATAAAGTTTCATTTTTTCTTTTTTTTTTTTTTTTTTTTTTTTTTTTAAGTAAAGTATTCCAATCACAAATAATGAAGTGTACTCAATGCATTTTTAAAACTTTCTTATTTGTTTCTAACTTTTGTTTTAAAGTTTTTAACTGAAGTAATGAATATCAATAAATCATTTAAGAAAAAGCAACTAAATTGAGTGATAAAAATACATTTCTCACCTGCACTACATTCTCCAGTGTAGATGATGCGAATACTTTTTCTGGACTTGCAGGCTTCGACTCTAAGTGTGCATTCGTTGGTATAGGTTTTACCATCAGAACCGCAAACAGGCCTTAAGTCTGGACTACAAATAGCGTTACATCGACAGATCGGGTTCCTGTGTTCATCTAGTTGGCACACTTGGGAAGATGGACAATCGACACCTTCACAGGGATCTGAAACAAGAAAATCAGTTTTTGTCAAAATCACTCAACATATGAAACTTTAGTATTCGTTGTGAGAGATTTCTATTCAAAGTGCCTAAAAAATTTGTTAAAGAACTAAGTTTTTTTCTTTTTACAATTTTAATTGCTTTACCTCTTCCACTATATATTAATATACCAGAGTAAAACTTGCAAGCAGTAACATTTAATTGACTTGGACTGACAGACTAGATCAGTCTACTGTTACCACAGAACTAATATTTATTTTATTAATTTAAAAGCCATTAATGAAATATTGCAAAATTATATAATTCGAGTTATCATAATGAATAATAATAATAATAATAATAATATTAAAAAAAAATCGCACCAGACGCATTTTGATCTGCAACTTCTCAGATAAATAAAGATATTCTATTTTTTTTTTTTTTTTAAATCAATTTGACAAAGTAAAACGTTTAAGTATTATTTTTCTCATATAGAAGTTAACTTCTGAATAATTTAAAGTACTAAGTATTTAAATATTCAGTACAGTACTAAATGCAGTTTTGATATCTATATTATATATAACCAAATCCTATTTATTGTATTTTTTATTTAGTAAAAAAGATTGAAATGAGTCTAAACTTGGCGATTAACTTAAATGCATCTCCATATAAAACTACTAAATAAAAGCATAATTGCATTAAGAAATAATTTATAGTTTCCTCTGCACATTTAAATGCATTTTACTTTTATAATTACACATAATTAATAACCCGGGAATCATGTATTATATATTTAAGGTTCCTCTCTCTCACTTACAATTTCCCCGTCTCCGGTCACCAAATCCCATGTAACTCTATGAGAAAATTTGTTTGTAGAAATTACTCAACAACTATTGGATTTTTTTTTTTTTAATTCCGTTTTTACATTCGAAAAATTCTAAATCGTTCTTCAAAAATTGTTTTTCTTATTTTGCATTTTATATCTAAAAATAAGAAAAAAAAAAAAAAAAACCTCAATTAGTTGATATTTCGCATTTTTAAACTAAAAATGTAAAAAAAAAAAAAAAAAAAACCATGAGCTTTGTTTTTCGGCAGTGATAGGGAGGGAGTATGACCTTAAGATGTTTACAATATACACTGCATTAAAAATACCGTTACTTCAGCTTTAACTCCTTAAATATTGAACTTAGATGTATATTATAAAATGCAAAGTTGTGTGTGTGTGCACGCGCTAAAAAAAGTTACAGAGTTACAATTAATGAAAACTTTCAGTGGATTTAGTTTCAAGAATTTAAAAATGTAAATATTTTCATGGTCATCGTAAACTACTATGATGTGGCCACCATATGACTTTCTTCTATATAATTTCACACAAAATTTATTCAAAACAAAATATTTATTAAATTATCAAATTAGTTTCCATTATAATTGCAGACGATTTTTATCTGACAGAATCATATTATCACTAAATGCCGAAAGATGTCAATTTTTTGCAAATCAGAAAAAAAAAATTCCAAGTTTTTTTCGTTAAAAGATAAAAAAATCGATAACTTTGTTTTAAATTATCACAGATCTATAGTTTAGCCATTCATTTTAAAGGTATTGACGAGATCTTTCGAAAGATACCCATACTGAAAATTTACTCCCCCGGGGGGGTACTTCCCCCCAGGGTGGGGGGGGGGAAGCGATGCTCCCACATGCACAATTAGTTTTCCTAGTTGACTACTACTACTATCAATAATTCATATGAATTTTCAATCACACGATTGAAATAACTCTCTTTATGTACATTTATACGAAATTTTGTCCTATACTGCCATGTTAAAAATTTAGAAAAAAATGCGATAACAGCGCCACCTGTTGAGAAATTGTTCCACAAATCCAATCAGCACCAGTTTATGTCAGGGTCCAACTAAATACCAAGTTTGGTGAACTTTTGATCATTGATTCGTGAGATACAGCGTCCACAAAATTTGTGATACACACACACAGACAGACAGACATTTTCTAAAAACCGTCAAATCATGTTCAGGACATCCCAAAACGTGTAAATCCATCGAAAGCTGGAGTTTGAAAATTTTTACGGATCCAATACTTTCTATGTATACATATAGAAGAAAGTAAAAGTAGAAGAAAAAATGTGAGTAAAATAGGATCCTCAGAGTAATGAACAAAATTTCAGCCTTTTATCATAAAAGTTTTCTACATATGTCACGATAAAAGTAGTATCCAGTGACTTGACACAATTTCTTCGGTAATAAAACCCTTCCGGCAGATTTTGTTTCTAGAGATAATGCATAAATTACGAGTTTAAAATATATTTATATAAATGAATAAATTGTTATTTCAATTTGTGATTATTTCATAAAAATTTTTGTTTAAACGTAGCTTTGTATATTTTTTAAATAAAATTTTTAAATTTTATAAAACCTTATTCAAGTATGAGGTACTTTTATTCTTTGGAAATCGTTTTTGTGTATGACTATATAAAAATTTTAATTTTCTAATTATTGAAATTAAATCTCTCAAAAATTTTGATTGATTTCCTTTTATAAAATGCTGTACTTTTTCTACATGCACCTTTGGCACCTTTGTCTATATTTTAGGAATTTATGGTGAAATCAAAAATTTTCGAACTTGCTATAAATTAAAAATGTGCGGAAAATTGTAATATTAATTTTTAAAATAAAACTCAATAATAATTAACACATTTTCAGATGAAAAACATAGGTAATCCAGCAATATAATCTTTAAATCTATAATTAATCCTTGTAAAAGAACAGAGTTTAGTCCGGTTTATGAAAATGATGCCAGAAGTATTATTCATGACGAATTAAAAAAAAAAAAAATCGAATATTTATTTATTTATTTTTAATTTAATTTTTGCACGGTTTGATTTTTATTCTTCTTCTACTTTTTTTTTCTCTCCAGGAATAAGAGACTTTTGTTTAACTTAATTATTTTACTACTTGTAAATGCAAGAGTTAACAGTCCATTTTCAAACATGTAAAGCCATTTTACAACTCGGACATATTATTATAAGGTAAGTAAAAATAAAAGTATTTAAAACCGGATGTGCACTGAGAAAAAAAAATACACCGCCTTCATCTAGAATGAATGAATGGTCATTTTCTAAATCCTTAAACTAGAAATATAGATTTCCGAGCTATGCGCATAAGGCACGCCAATAAACTGAATAGACGAAATGGTCGAGAATTTCTAATCTACACATTTCTAGATGGTGAAACAATATTCTGAATATTCTGAATCTTGTATTACGAGAAATTCTCGCTTGATTTTGTATAACTGAGTCATAAACCAAGATCATAGCTGCTGAAACCCGCCTCTTGTATTCACATTTATTTGGAGATATTTTCAAATAGGTTTGTCCTCGATAGCATAGACAAACGCTCAAGAATTCTAATAGAGGTCTCTTGAATTCGCTTTCGAAGGGGACAAGGAAATATTTTATAAGTAATTTATAAGGATGACATGGAACTATGTTTTCTAGAGCCACAATTTAGATTCTAGATGTCAGTTATAGAAGTTTTTCTCAGTGTGTTGGCGTACTTTATACGCATAGCTTGTAAATCTATATTTCTAGTTTAGAGATTTAGAAAAGGGCCACCTATTCGTTCTACATGAAAGCGATATAGTTTTTTTTTTCCTCAGTGTTAGCGGACATTCTGACATATTCAAAGTGAAACACAGCAAATGGTGACAATGTGAAATTTCTGTTTAAAAGAAATAGTCCTGTAGTGAGTAATCTTTTGCCATTATAATACTATTTTTAACCATGCAATAGGTGTAATTGTAAATATAAATTTATCCAATTGAAAATATGAAAGGAAAAAAATTCCTTCGGGGTTTTATAGCGTCAAACTTTTTGTCGAACTATTTTAGTTAGATTCACGATTCTAAGAAAAACTGCAATATACACTGATTGGATTTGATGAATACAAAAATTTAATACATTTAATCTACTGAAAAAATTATATTAATTACTTAACATCAATTGACGGATTAATATCTACAGACTGCAACGTCTATTAGAGATGATCAATTCCCTCTCTAACTAACAAAATTTTATTTATATTTGAGGGCATGTTAAAATTTGATTATCATGCCTTAATCGTTTCAGAAATAGTTAATAATAAAAATTTCCTTAAAAAAAATATTTATCCAAACAAACTAGTAAAGTTGTGATTTACATTTCTTTATGTAAAATATATTACCTTATTTCTCTCTTATAACAATTATTTACACATGTTTACAAATATATAAACATTTATACCTTCATATATATGCACATACGCAATCCTTTATCAACATATAAACATACATATGTATTAAGCCCTCAACAATCAATAAACATTTGCAAATGTCTCGTTCATCTAATCTTACATCGGGCACATTGTTAAAAGATAGTTTAATACAAAACACCATCGTACGTAATATAATGCATCAATGTAGTGAAAATATTAAGCAACTCAGTAAAATGTTTCAAATAATCCGATTTATACACATGTAATATATTATTACTGATGTTTAATATGTTATTTTTGAGCAGTTATAATAAATATTCCAAGTAGATATAATATTTTATTTTTTAGTTATATATTGGATAAGGCTAAATTTTTATCAGTTGAATAAAATTTGTTTTTTAGGTCCATCAAACTAATAAATAAATATATATATATGTATATAAAATAAATTAATGGGAAAACAGAAAAAGAGATTTCAAGTGCAATAAGATAGATTTAATTGAAAAAAAAAAAATCTTTAGATTAGAACATAAAGGGCATAAATTTTAGTTGATATTTTCGATCAAAGTTTGCCTAATTACAGCTATGTATTTAGTAATGCATATGGATGTGAATTATACAGAAAACTTTTTAAACATAAAAATAACTCACCAATAGAAAATATTAATTAAAAGTATAAAATATACATTAAAATGGCATATATAACTTTTTGTTTGAATGCATAAAAATTTTTGTGAAAAAATGAAAAAAAGTGTAAAGCTAGCTTTATAAACCTTTTGACCTTGAATTTAATTACGTATTATTATTATTATTATTATTGTTATTATTATTATTATTTAAATCTGAAATTTTCATTGAAAGAACGCTAGCTCGCAAACTATAAAAATGAATGCAGGGCTGGCTGTGAATTTAATTAAATTTTATTTTTCTAAAAATATCTTAAGTTTAACCGAATTTTAGTGATATTTGGACCATGAAGTAATCATCACTATTCATTCGTAAATTTTCATTTTTGTCAAAATTGATTAAAAATTCGAGATTTTTAAAAAGTTTTTTTGCGCTCCAATCTAACATGTATCGGAATTTGAAAGACTGACAGTTCGCTAACTTTAAATCACCAATGCAAAGTGGCCTGAAAAACGTATTTTAATTAAGTAAAAAAAAAAAAACTATCCAAAAACATAGCTAAGCACCATCCTGATTAAATTTGCGTTATAATAACATTAATAATAAACAAATTGAATTCATTTATTGAAACTTAAAACACCGTAATTTTGTTTTGCAGGAGATTAAAAATATCTCATATAAAAATATACAAAGTTCCCCAACATCTGTTAACATTCAACATACAGAAAAAATATATCATTTGTTGGTAAAATAAATTATTGCTAAATGAAAACTCTCTGAACAAACACCATAAATTGCAGAAACCATGCAAATTGCTGCATTAGTGCTAAACATTAGCTTATTTTCTTGCCTGGCGTAGGGTTGTGATCAAGTATTACGACTTGAAAAAAAATGTTGTATAATTTTGCAATTTATGTTGTTTGTTGGTAGAACTTTCATTCATCATCATTCAACATCAGCATTTTTATGTATTTTTCTTTTCTTTTCTTTCTCCCCCTCCCCCTTTTTTTCGAAAAATAAAACACTGTAACACTGTTTAAATTTCACAATCCTCATTTAAATATACAACAAATAGCAATATAGTAATTCATTCATTCATTCCATGCGAACGATTTTATACATCCTCAATATAGCTAGTGGATCTACAGATCAGGAGCCTCATCGTCCTATTTGCATTACTCATTACTAAACATCTCATTTTTATTTATTTCTTATTATTTAAAATAATTTTATGTATATATAATTAACTCGCGACATAGTCAAATGTGTTTCTGAGGGTAAGGCTTGCCTCCTTTTTGACTCACTACGCTTTATCTATCTGTATCTATCTATCTGTATATAGGTGTATATACATTTCCTTGTAAAACATAACCTTGTGCTAATACCTTGTAAAAACTTATAAATACTTATGCAATATTTGATGCTAAATAATTGCATAATGTATCAGAATAAATTTCTACATTATACGAATACATTGTTATTTTTCTTTATATTTCACATATTTTCCTAAGAAACAGCTTTGAAAAAGACATACACTGCTTATATTTAGTTTTTTATAACTAATGTTCGTGATTTGAGAACGCTGTTATTTTTGGTCAATTGTATATAAAACATTTGTTATGTTTATAAAAAAAATAATTTTGATATTATACTTTTCTAATCATCAAGAGTCCTCAACATATTTTTTAAATGATAGATAAATTAATGAATAATATATATTTAAAAAATATTTTTCATGTGTCATTTAAAATATGATTGATAGATGGCGCCATCATTACGAATTTTTTTGCACCAAATAAAAAATGATCGAAATTCGTTCAGATCTTAGCTGATACCTAAACGTTCATTTTGATTGAAAAGAATTTTGGTAGGAAAAGGCTGATTTTACTAAAATTAGATTTCCCCCCCAGAAATTCCTCTCAAATTATGACTAAAAATATTGCGATCGTTATTAAATAAGCAAATTCGGTCATACATTTTAAGAGAGGTCCCTGTACATGGACAACAAACAGAGTGTGAACACTGTAAAAAATAACGGTAGTTTTACAGCAGAATATTCTGGCACCCATATTGCCAGCACATACTGCTGCTAAATAAGGCAATTTACAGAGGAACCATCTGTAAAGAAAAACTCTTTTACAGCTGTTTCTGCTGTAAATTACTTCTTTCTAACAGCAGAATGTGCTGGCACCCATATTGCCAGCATATTCTGCTGTAAAAAATTCCGTTACTTCAGGTCACCCAAAAATATACAGCTGATTTTGTGAACATGTGTACTAATTTTCAAATCAATCGGGTGGTTGTTGCCGTCGCTATCGCGGTACACACAAACACACAGATACACAGAACCCAGAAACTTTTCAGTTTTAACAAGGAGGTCTCCACTGACGTTTCGGCAAATACGTGTGGAGGTCGGGGAGTGAAACTGTCAAGCCACATTTGGTTAAGCTTTTGTATAGGGCACCCATTATGAAAAACATATCGGCACTTTTTTTTTTATAACCTATTCATATCGGAGCTTCGTTTTAGCGCAGGCTGCTCGTTTGTGTATATCACATTGAATTGGTATATATTATTGGAAAGGAAGAGATGTTTTTTGACTTTTTGAAAGAACGAGGTTTTGTGACCATTTCCAATCGTATAATTGATTCAAAAGATATTAAATAAATACTCATTTTAAAATTATTTGAAAGGAAAAGCTAGTTGATACGATAAATAAATAAATAAATAAAATAAAATAAAATAAAATAAAATAAATAAATAAATAAAACATCTCTCCCTTCCCTGTATGATGTACAAATACAATATACACACACGAGCGGCCAGCGTGATCACGCAAAATTGTCTATATTTTTCATAATGGGTGACCTATAATAAAGATTAAAGAAATGTGTCTTGACACTTTTTTCTCCCATTTTCTCCCCCATAACAGTAACATCATTTTTAATCGATGTGACTGATTGTTTTAAATAGCAATATTTCACTCTATTTTATGCAAAGATATCCTGCTTATTTCATGAAGAAAAATGTATTACTTTGAGAGATGAGAGATTAAATATTGAAGGAATGATTATATAATGTTATTTTAATTTATTCAGAAACTGTATAAATAAAAAATATGTTTTTTTTTTTCGTTTCAAAACACTCTTACAGTAAGTTGTTTAAAACAATTAATTATCATCTCTCAACAGCATATAAAAGCGGAGATAAAAATACTATGTTTGTATAAAAAAAGCAACATTAAGCAAAAGTTTTTTTTTTTTTTTAAGCTTTTAGTTTAAATGAAACCCAGTTAATTTAGTTTATTTGTTTAAATCCCCAACTCTTTCTAAACTTTTATTTCAACAAAAATATCACGAAACAGATTTTCTAATTATATGGATCTCTCAAGCAGAAGTAGGTTCTAACGTTGGGCGAAACAAGACATGAAACAAAAGATGAAAGTTTGAATAAAGTACTTTCAAATTAAAATACAATCTAGATAATTATTTTTTTTTATTCAATATGGTTTTCTTTTACACATTCATTACTTTTCAAACATATACTATGCAAAAATGCTTTATCTTATACTATTAAGTGAGCAATATGTGTATATTTCACTGATCTCGAAAACGGTAGCTCGGACAGTCACGAGATTTAACACAAAGGTGCCCCCCGAAGGGTCATTGTGCACATCGAAGTCAGATTTTCGAATTTTTGATTAGTTTTTTCTTAATTAATTAAAATGTAAAAATAATAACCTTCTAATTTCTGATATAAAAGCCATTTAAGTTTTGACATTTTATCCATAATTTAATTGTTGCCATTTTTTTTTTTCGACAAAATAATAATAATTAAAAAAAAAACCGTACATTTATTTAAAATGAGGAAAATAAATCAGAAATATTAGAAAATAAATTAGAAATATCAGTCGCATCGTTACAAATAAGTTACCAAATGAAAGTGAAAATTTTTGTAAATCCGATGCATTATCAATCAATCTTATCAATCTAGCTTATCAATCGGATGATTAGTTTTTTCTTAATTAATTAAAATGTGAAAATAGTAACCTTCTAATTTCTGATAAGACATTTCAATTTTAGCATTTTATCCATGATTTAATTGTTGCCAATTTTTTTTTTCGACAAAATAATAATAATAATAATAATTAAAAAAAAACAAAAAAAAACGTACATTTATTTAAAATGAGGAAAATAAATCAGAAATATTAGAAAATAAATTAGAAATATCAGTCGCATCGTTACAAATAAGATACCAAATGAAAGGGAAAATTTTTGTAAATCCGATGCATTAAACAGCTTATCAATCGGATGATTAGTTTTTTCTTAATTAATTAAAATGTGAAAATAGTAACCTTCTAATTTCTGATAAGACATTTAAATTTTAGCATTTTATCCATGATTTAATTGTTGCCATTTTTTTTTCGACAAAATAATAATAATAATAATAATTAAAAAAAACCGTACATTTATTTAAAATGAGGAAAATAAATCAGAAATATTAGAAAATAAATTAAAAATATCAGTCGCATCGTTACAAATAAGATACCAAATGAAAGGGAAAATTTTTGTAAATCCGATGCATTAAACAGCTTATCAATCGGATGATTAGTTTTTTCTTAATTAATTAAAATGTGAAAATAAGAACCTTCTAATTTCTGATAAATAAGCCATTTAAATTTACTGAAATTTGATTAAAAAAACTGAACTAAAAAAACATTTTCAACTTTACTGAGAATAAATACGAACTGAACTGTAAAAACATTTTCAACTTTACTGAGAATAAATACGAACTGAACTGAGAGGAGTCTGAGGTTAAAAAAATGTGAAAACGAAAGTGTTGTTCTTTTTGATAAAAAAATCTTTTTGTTTTGTGATTGAGTTAGTATAAATTAAAAAACCTTCTGATTCTTTTAAACAGGGAGTTATAAGTCTTTAAAATCAAACTACAACATAAACATTTTATTTCAAAGGATGATATTTAAGCACGTTTATTTTAAAAACTCTGAAACACTGATATGTGGCATCAAGTTATATGCAAGAAAATCAAAAACAACTTTCATTTAAAATTTAAATACGAGTTTTTAGAAATCAAAAAGTTTAAATAAATATTCTTAAGATGAAACGATCAAATGATGTGATACCAGTTAATCCAGAAGAACAAAGTACTTCAAATGCAGACCAACTAATTAATCGTACTTCCTTATATCAAGCTAGGCCTATCCGTGCATCAAAATTAAAATGTCGCCAAAATATAAGGGAAATAGGGCAGATGTACAGAAAGGAACGTTCTGAGAGTATATCTAGGCAAGCTTTTCAGCATCGAGCAAGGAAGAGCACGGAAGACAGAATCCAGCGACTTGAAGATCTAAGACAGCGAGCTTCTCAGCGTAGGGCATCAGAGAGTACACTAGAGAGATGACAACGCCTAGAAGAGAAAAGACGTCGACAAGCAATATATGAAGTGGCATTGCGAAATCGGTGCCCAACATACAAAATAGCAGTTTGTAGAGATGTGAACTATAGTACTTTAGGAGAATTCAATGTGAAATGCGTTCATTGTAAAGCATCACATTTTCCAGAGGAACGTGTTTGCAATCGTCTTCATAGAGACTCTTTTGGTGATTGTTGTCTTCATGGACGATTATTACTGCCAGCACCATATTTTGCGAACGAGTTAGCAAGACTGTTTTTGCACTGCCATCCACTTGCTGAAGAATTTCATAAAAGAATCAGAAACTTGAATTCCTGTTTTGCTTTTTCTTTTTTCAATGTGTCAGAAGACAGAACCATCAACAGTTATGGCATATACAGTTTTATTGCATGTGGACAAGTATACTACAAAATGAACTTGGCTGCTCAACCGACTCAAGACATACATGCAGAATTTGAAAAACCTCAATACGGTCAGATGTATTTTTTGATCCTGATAATGCTGTTGACGAACGATTACATCATCCTCTGAATTATGGAATAAGTCGTGAACTCATGGAATTATTAGAGCACGTAATAAGGGCACAGAATGGTTATGCACAGGGTTATATGATGATGCGAGAAGTTCAGTATGAAGTTGAACAGCAAGCTACTGCACAAGGATTATCTGCACCTGAAGTTCAACTTTTGTTCAGAATTCCTCAGGAAAGTGATTACAGAAGATTTAATACACCATCCATTAATGAAGTTTGCGCTGTCTTCACACTTAATGCCGATCAGAGTTTCCCAGAAAATGAAATGATTGTACATCGGCGAAACAAGGAAATTGTTATTCTAAAAAATATTGATAAACGTATTGAGCCATTCACTTATCCACTGTTTTACCCACAGGGTACGGATGGTTTTTCGCTTGATATACCATTGACTACACCTTATTCTTCGCGGCATCATGCAACGTACCTTGAGTTGGCTCAGAACAGACTTGCTTTTCGACCTGAAGTAATAAATTATTTGTCCACAAGAATGAATTCTACAAATGAATTCTACTTGCAACAAATACAATTTAATGCATTGCATTTTGGTGGCAGACTTTTTCAACAGTATGTTGTCGACACTTTTATTAGGGTCGAAAGAGATCGTATTCAGTGGATTAAAGCAAATCAAAAGAAGATTCTTGCTGATAATTATACAGAAGTCACACGTTTGATAAACGACTTAGTAGAAAAAAACAAAGCTACAGTTGGAGAGAAAGTCATTCTCCCATCATCTTTCTCAGGGTCAACACGCTATTATACTGAACAATTTGAAGATTCTATGGCAATTGTTCGCCGTCTTGGTTCTCCAGATTTCTTCATAACAATGACATGTAATGCAAACTGGCCTGAAATAAAAAACGCTTTGCACATTCAGTTACAAAATGGATCTTTTATACAACAACTTCCTCAAGACCGACCAGATGTTGTAACTCGAGTTGCAAAATTGAAATTTGATGAAATAATTGAAGATTTTGATAAGAAGCAGATATTTGGAAAAGTTGCTGCTTATGTATATTCAATTGAATTTCAAAAGCGAGGTCTTCCTTCATTGACCTTCTTCTAATTATGTGTTCTCAAGACAAGATTCATAATCCTGAAGAACTGGATGATCTCATTTCTGCAGAGATTCCCGACTTTGAAGATACAGATCTGAGAGAACTTGTAATAAAGTGGATGATTCATAACCCCTGTGACGAACAGAACCCAAACGCTGCATGCATGGTAAATAAAAGTGGACGTATGAAGTGCCGCTTTCAATTTCCAAAATCATTTGAGGATGTATCTTCATTGGCAGACAATGCAAAACCAAATTATCGAAGGCGTTATGATCACAAATTGGACCCTCACAGTCGAGATTTCTCTCATGAAAGTGCAGTGTATCGTAAGAGTGTTGATGGCAGCCGCATAACAAGAGATAATCGTTATGTTGTTCCTTATAATGCATATTTACTGAAAAAGTACAATTGTCATATAAACGTTGAATATGTTGGAAGCATTATGGCTGTGAAGTATCTATACAAGTACATATATAAAGGGTTTGATTGTGCTTCACTTAAAGTTGTTGAAGGAGGAAGACAAATCATGTACAATGAAGCAAATACTTATGTTGAGGGTCGATGCATCACTCCACCAGAGGCATGTTGGCGTTTATTTGGAAATGAAATTCAGAAGAAGAGTCACAGTGTGCTACGATTATCAATTCACCTTCCTGGCCAGTACAGAATTGTAAATTTAGATCAGGCTCAGGAAAATTTAGCTGATACAGGACAAAAAGGTTCGACTCCGGAAGCATATTTCAAGCACAATAAAAAGGCTAAGGAAGAACATGAAATTAGACAATCAAATGGAGACACGGAGGAAGAGCCAATCTATTATTACTACTGGCAAATGCCTGAACACTTTAGATGGGATGCAAGAAACAGTGAATGGATTCAAAGAGTACGACAGATAAAAGTTATTGGAAGAATACATAATGTCAATTTTGTTGTACAGCCTGAATTATATCACTTACGACTGTTATTGTATCATGTAAAAGATGCAACCAGCTTTAAGGATTTACTGACAGTGAATAATATTGAACATGCGACATACAAGCAAGCTTGTCTAGCACGAGGATTATGCTATGATGACCAACAATGGATTGAAGGATTGTCCGAATCTGCAAGCTCAAAACTGCCAAGGGCAATGAGAACACTTTTTACACAGATTTTGATTCTAGGCTCACCAGAAAACCCAAAACGGCTGTGGGAAATGTTTAAGCAAGATCTCGCAGAAGATTTCATTCATGAAGGTGAAAGAACTGGAATTTCAATTGAAGATTCTATCAAGCGAGCATACCGTGTAATTGCCCATAAACTCGACTCAGAAACGACAGAAGGTAGAAATTTTCAATATTGGGTTGAAAAGTTTTCATTTGATGATATTGATGATTATGAAACTGAATCGAATCAAGAATTGTCAAATGTCAATGAATCAGCAGCTATTGGTCAACAAATGTATCAACTTCTTAGAGGAAAACAAATTGAAATTGTGGATGCTATCTTTCGTTCAGTCAATGATGAGAATATTCAATCAAATTGCTTTTTTATTGACGGACCTGGTGGTACTGGAAAAACTTTCATATACAAGACTTTGTATTACCTTCTGCGAGGAGGGAGCTTTAATGTGCAGTGTATGGCTTTTACAGGCATTGCTTCGATTCTACTTCCTGGAGGACGCACATCACACAAAACATTTGGATTGAAGGTGCCCCTTTCACCAGAGTCAAGTTCCACAATCAAACCGGGCTCCTGTAAAGCTCAAAAACTTTATAAAGTTCAAGTATTTCTCATGGATGAAGCACCTGTGCTTCCTAAATATGCATTGCATGCAATGGACGAAATTCTGCGTAAAACTGGAAATGCAACTTTGCCATTCGGTGGAAGAATTATGGTTTTAGGAGGAGATTTCAGACAGTGTCTTCCAGTTCAACCGCGAGCGAATAAACAAGAACTTATTGACTTATCAATTAAAAAGAGTGTGCTTTGGTGTAAATTTAGGAATTATTCACTGGATGAGAATATGCGGGTTGATCCAGAACAAAGAGACTTTGCAAACTATATTTTAAAAGTTGGTAATGGAGAATTACCGATTAGGTCTTTAGATGAGATTGAGCTACCCGAAGACATAATTTCAAATGGAAATCTCATTGATGAGGTTTTTGGTTTTTGCTTTGTCAATGAAAATTATGAAGAGATGAAAAATAGAGCTATACTTGCTCCTCTTAACAAAGATGTTGACAGGTTAAATACTGAAATTATTTCGAAATTATCCGGAGAGTACAAAACTTATCACAGTTACGATACTGTAAATAACCAACCCGAAGGAGGACTTCAATTTACTGTTGACTTTTTAAATTCTGTTGAAAATTCCGATTTACCACCTCATGAACTTAAACTGAAAAAAAATGCTATTATTATGTTGATGCGTAATATAGATGTATCAGAAGGCCTTTGCAATGGTACAAGATTAATTGTTACTGAGCTGTGCAATCATATTATAAAAGCAAAAATAATAACTGGTGAACACTGTGGCCGAGATGTACATATACCAAGAATCACACTTCAATCATCAAAAGGTCAATTTGGTTGCGCAATATCTAGACACCAGTTTCCTGTAAAAGCAACGTTTGCTATGACAGTGCATAAATCACAGGGCCAAACTTTTGACTTTGTAGGTGTTGATCTGAGAGTACCAGTTTTTATGCATGGAATGCCTTATGTAGCTTTTTCAAGAGTTAAAAGAAAAACATCATTAAAAGTACTTTTGCCGATAGAAAATCAACGTTATACTCGTAATATCGTCTGGAAAGATATCTTAAACCATTCTAGAACTACAGAAATGGATTACTGTTTTAATGAAAATGCAGATTTAAATTTCAGCTTCGATTTGGACTAATGCAATTCAGGCACTGTTCTTATGCGTTTAATGTGTTAATAAATTTTTCTTATGCGTTTATAAAATGGTAGCACATTTTTTGTTTGTTTGCTGCAATATATTTTAATATTAACAGTTAAAATTCTTTAATTTATAGCATTGCAGTAGAAAGTTATTTAAATGTGATGATTTATTAAAATTTCTGATGATTTATAAAATATATGTATAGTTATAAATTTGTAAAAATAACATAATTATTCAGCCTTAAACTTTTATATCCCACAGTGTACTCACCCAACAACAAATTTATTATCATCTCTAAGTGTTTTTGTTCTTATATATTTTCTTTTACGTGTTTTATTTCTTAAAAAATAAAAGAGCGATACAAATGTTCTAAGAATAGGGGAAGAAGTTACGATTGGCGCAACAGGCACCCAAGAGTTAATTTAAAATCGTTATATTTTTAATATTTTAGTATTAAGCCACTTTTACAGAGAACAAGTTATGATTGGCGCCGCAGGCGCCCAAGATTTTATTTAAAAATATTTGAATTTTCAATATTTTTATATTATGCGACTTTTAGAGAGAACAAATTACGATTGGCGTCGCAGGCGCCCGAGAGCTTGTTTTTTGGTAAAAATTTTCTTGGGTCTCTGGCCAGCTAGCTGGTGAAGCCAGCTAGTAATCATGAAAAAAGCAAGCGTAAATGGTCGTGTGCAGCATCCAGCAACAAGGAAACGTACTTCACGGAAATCTACTTGTTTATTCCTGTAAATGGAACACATGGACAGATAATAACGTAGAATAAAAATTAATAATCCAAGAGAGATTGCACAAGGGTACAAGGAAAAGTTTCTGTAAGATAAATAAGAAATAAAAATCATGTGGTAGTACAGATTACACTGCTCGACTTGTAAATTTCCCCCAACACCATTTTGGCAAACTCTTATGTGAAATGACCTCCTGAATCCGAATATGACGTAGATTTTGCCCTATCACCCACCTTTTTTAGAGACAGTGGCCTATTTTTATCACTTTTCGGTAATTTTATGGCTATAAATTTGATTTTAAAAGCGGGGGTGGGGATTATTTTAACTGTCAAATACCTTCTGAGGGGCTACAGAGTTGGAAAACTCTAAAACCTCAACATTTACGGCAAGGGGAAAACTGAGGGGGGGGGGGGCTATTTTCCCCTGAAATTAATGTATTGCATTTCTTATATATATTTTAAATCTATTATTAATGTTATTCATTAAACATTATATATATTTTTTGTTTTTAAGTGTTAAATTAACTCTTTTTCATTCTCCAAATCAAATTCATGGTCATAAAATTACCGAACAGTGATAAAAATTGGGGGAGAGGGTGGTGTCCCAAGTAAACGGTGGGGGACTGGGAAAAATGGTAATGATATTCGGATTCAGGAGGTCATTTTTCATAAGAATCAGCAAGAATAGTATCAGGGGTCGACTTTTTTTTTTTTTTTTTTTTTTCAGCAGCGCAGTGTTAGTAACACTTCCCAACTGTACGGACTCGTTGCATTGTTTAACCTTCAATATACATCTTCTTCTATATATATATAAAAGAGCAGAGTCTGTGTGTCTGTCTGTCTGTGCGCTATAGAATCCTAGGCCGTTTCACCGAGCGGGACCAAATTCGGCACGGTTAATGTTTACGACCCGAGAAAGACAACGCCGCAAAAATGATAGTTGTAACTTAATTAGTTTTGGAGATATTAATTAAAATGTCCACTCATGTCTAATCTAAAAGCGATCTCAATGACTGAGAATTCACCGCCATTGCATCCTAATGCCAGACGAATGTCTGCCATGAAAAAGGAAATGATTATAACCGATCAAGATGTCCCATGTTTTGTAGTGCGCGGAAAAATTGCAATTTTCAAATTTTTTCAAATTTTCATTCAGGTAACATTTGAATTAATATTCGGCCCAGACAGCATATTATAAAGCTACTATTCAATTTTCATGAAAATATGTGGATAAACAAAAAAATTAGATTAAATTTTGTTTTATATTTTGCACTATTTTAAATTGAGATATGCCGTTGTAATTTCGTGATATTTGGTTTTAACGCCCGATAATTCGATTTTGAATATTTTTGAAAGTGTAGAATTATTAGGAAGAGCTTGAGTGGGAGGGGGGGCGAAGGGGCAAAAAAAAAAAAAAAGAGTTACAGCGTTTGAAATTGGTATTATTAGATTTTTTGGAAAGATTGTAGAAAAGGAACGGTTGTTTCGGAGAAAATAACGGAAAACCCAGAACGCTTTTGCTTTGTAGAGTTGATACACATATTAAAGTACTTTTACATTATCGAAAATGGAATTCGAGATTTCACCCGATTTACACGTTTTGAGGTGTCCTGATTAGGTTTTCATTATCGAAAGTTTTCACCAGAGATACACGTTTTGAGGTGTCCTGAATCAGTTTTCTTTTATATCTCAGTTATTAATTAAAAAAATTTCATAAGTAATACATCATTTGAAAGCTTTGTTGAGTTGATACACATTTTAAAGTACTTTTACATTATCGAAAATGGAATTCGAGATTTCACCCGATTTACATGTTTTGAGGTTTCCTGATTAGGTTTTCTTGCGTATCTCAGCTACTAATTAAAATAATTTCATAAGTAATACATCATTAGAAAGCTTTTTTGATTTGGAATTGAACAGTGGATTACAGAAATTTCTACCGCCGGATGGCGCTGTAATATTTTTAAATTTCAATATTTCAATTTTCAATTATGATTAAATTATTTTTAATACATCATTCGAAAGATATTTTAAAGTTCTTTTATATTATCGAAAGGTTTCACCAGATTTACACGTTTTGAGGTCTCCTGAATTAGTTTTCTTTTGTATCTCAGCTACTAATTAAAATAATTTCATAAGTAATACATCATTAGAAAGATTTTTTGATTTGGAATCGAACAGTGGAATACAGAAATTTGTACCGCCAGATGGCGCTGTAATATTTTAAAATTTCAATATTTCAATATCAAATTATGATTAAATTATTTTTAATACATCATTTGAAAGATATTTTAAAGTTCTTTTAAATTATCGAAAGTTTTCACCAGATTTACATGTTTTGAGGTGTCCTGAATCAGTTTTTTTTTGTATCTCAGTTATTAATTAAAAAAAGTTCATAAGTAATACATCATTTGAAAGCTTATTTTAGTTGATATACATTTTAAAGTACTTTTACATTATCGAAAATGGAATTCGAGATTTCACCCGATTTACACGTTTTGAGGTGTCCTGAGTAGGTTTTCTTTTGTATCTCATCTACTAATTAAAATAATTTCATGAGTAATACATCATTTGAAAGCTTTGTTGATCTGGAATGGAACAATAGATTACAAAAATTTTTACCGCCAGTTGGCGCTATAATTTTTTTAAATTTCAATATTTCAAATTCTAATTATGATTAAATTATTTCTAATACATCATTCGAAAGATATTTTAAAGTTCTTTTATATTATCGAAAGTGGAATTCGAGATTTCACCTGATTTACAATTTTAAGGTGTCCTGATCAGGTTTTCTTTTGCATCTCAGCTAATTGAGTAAGACCGCTCAAAATTGGTACATGTAAGTTAATTAGGAGGGGATGGAACGGTGGGGAAGGAATAGGCGCGCAGCGCGCATGGGTTTGGGACCCGGTGCGAGTTTTTACCCGATGAAAAAATATATTTTTTTAAAATTTTATTTTCTTAATAATAAAAGTTTGAGTTGAGAAGGAATATGCGTGTACAGCGCATGTATATCCTCAAACGTGCGCGCGCAGCGCGCATGTGTCTGCGCTGCCGAAGCCAATGGGGTCCGGGTGTGAGTTTTTACCCGATGCTAAATGATATATTTTTTTATTCTTTTTCTTAAGAATGAAAGTTTATGAGTAATAACATGGAATTTTGAGAAGTCATAAGGATGGTGAAGGAGTACGCGCGCGCAGTGCACGGGTCTACGCTGCCGAAGGCAGTAGGGACCAGGTGCGACATTTTTCTCGATATGAGAAATTTTTTTTCTCTTTTTTTATCACATGATAAAAATTAATGCAATTTTGAGAATTCATTAATTATTGTGATTCATTTAAAAATAGTGACCAGCGAAGCGGGAGTAGCCTGCTAGTTGCCTATATGAGCACACAAGTGAGAGAACAGAAAAAATAGACTAATTGAATTCTTTGTCATTGTTAAATATCGTTACAAAATGTTATAAACGCTTAATCCAAAGGAAATGCATTATTGGTAATTTCAATTATAGCCCTTATTGTACCTTAATATTTTAGTGTGACCCTGGAAATCTTAACGATAAACATACTAATTCTGTAGAATACACTTGTGTAACATACATGTCAATTGATGTACCTGTCAGTGAAATGGAAATTTATATAAATGTGATTTATGAAAAATTCCTCTCATAAATCGCATTGAATTAGTATCCTTTTGGGAACCCTATACACAAACCAAATGTGCTATTTCTACAATTTTAAATAGGGAATATGCCATATGAAATTGTATTAACATATACAATTTTGAAGAAATTTGAAAATATTTATGGACACTAGAGGTGGACAAACAGACGGATAAATACACAGACAGATGGACTGATAAATTAATTCGAATCACAATCACTGTAAAACATTTTTAGAAAGCATTAAAAACGCTTAATAAGTACAAAATGCTATTTCAGTGATTTCCAATTATAGCCCTTAATGTATCTGAATATTTTTTATTGCCCTGTAAACCTAATGCTAATCATACTATATTCTATAGAAAACATTTTTTAATGCTTAGGAATTATAATATGATATGATATTATGATATTAAAGTATAGTTTCTAGAAATGCGTCTCATAAAACTCAATGCTTTGGAATTTTTTCGGGTGTCTCTGTACCTAAATCAGTGGTGGTATTTACCCAATTTTCTACAAGGAACATAACATAGTGAACTTGTGTGACGTATATCAGTTTCAAGGAATTCCATGAACATTTATGGGAGTTAAAGCGACTGACAAACCAAAGTCATAAACACTTTTCAAATTTGTTTTAGATGTTAAAAATGAAAAGAGAAAAAATAGAAGCAAAAAAAAAAAAAAAATAATAATAATAATAATAATAATAATAACAATAATAAAAAGAAGCTTTTTTAGAAGCAAAATTACCCCCTTTAAAAAGAGTAGTATAGAGATAAAAAGTTACTATAAATGAAATCTTACTCCACTACAGAACCTTTTACACGATTAAAAAAAAAAAAGAGAAAAGTTATACGTATAGTATATAGTTCTAGAATATACTATAAGAGATTGATACAAAGGTATTTTTTTAGGAGTGATGTCATGCTTTAAATTTGCGAAGAAAATAGATCGACGATCATTACAATTAAAAATAGAATTTCCTGTTAAGTAATGAAAAACAATATTGTAAAAATAAACACGTAAAATGTAAACCTTTGTTATAAATTACCACGACTGAATGAAAAATTATTATGTATTAAATCAGAATATAAATAATCTACATAACTATTTCTTTAACGTACAACAGTTATGATTAAGTTTTCTCAAAACGATACAAAATGTCAAAACATTTTACAGAAGAATGTATTTTTAAAAATTGCATCTTTACAATCTTTGCAAGCGTCATTTTAAACTTAGCAATATTTTAAAGATATAAACAGAATATAAACTATTGTTTAAATTTACAAAAAGATGCAACAATAAAGTACAATCAAAATAGATACTAAGATTTTTTTTAAAGAAAATATTATGCCTAAATAAATAAATAAATAAATAAAATAAAAAAGCATCGCCAACATAATGATAAAAATTAAAAAATTATCATAGGGGTCCTATACTAAGCTGTGAATTAACATTTAAATTGGATGGTGAAATTGGTATAAAATTATGCGATTCAAATTTTAAAGGTAAATAAGAAGAGAAATAAAGTGCAAAAATTTGGCATGGATTTGTTAGTTCCTATTAAAATGCAATTATAAAATAAAGTGTAAAACTGGATCATTAAAATTTTTTGAAATTGGTTAAACATAAATTACTTAAAATTTACTTGTTAATAAGTAATAAAACCGTAACCGCTGATTTATAATAACATATTAGAACTTGGCTATGTATGGTATTTAGAAATTTCAGCTACATTTACAATAACTGTTTTATTAAGGAAGACGTTCAATCACATAAATATACTAAAGGTTAGGTCATGTTTAAATTAAATTTATACACTATCTACAAAAAGGATTTAGACAGTTTCGAATTTAGACGTGTCGATAAATATCTAGAAAAGTTCTTCAGGAATCTTCTTGGAACTTTGGTAATATAAAGAACATGTTATACCTCATATATTTCAGTAAAAGTTGTGTCATGAAGTGATAAAAGGGACTAGTAAAAAATTAAAAGATAATAGGTTTTTAATCACCCTGTAAAAAGTAATGCTTTAATTTAGTTTTGGTAGTAGCATGTGATTAAGAGATTTTTTTTCTCATTAATTGTATAAATTTTTATGAGGCTAACACATATATTCATAGAGATATAACTTTTTTTTTCTTAAATTAAAAAAAAAGGTCCACTTGTTTAATTATAACGCGTAGGGTATTAGACTCAATGCAAAAAACATTTTTAGAAAAATTAGCATACTACTTTAGGCCAGCACACTGCAATCAGAATTCAAAAATAATAAATATCTTATGAGTATTTTTTAATGAGTATTTATGAGCATTTATGAGCATAATGTGAGCATTTTTCCTAAATAAATTTTAGCTACGTATGCGCTAGCTTTAAAAAAATTTACTTGTATAATTTAATAGTAAAAAATATTGAGCAACTTATATGAAAACCCAAAACAAATATCGTGTAAATTCAAAATGTTAGAGAGATAGAATGGACAAAATTTGAGTTCTCTCAAAATAAAAAACCAAACTAACTCACATTTTTATTTTGATTCAGTCAATGCTCAATGATAATTAGTACGTTGGGTACACAAAAAAACCTGCACTTTTTGATTGGAATATGCCACTTTCTGTGGCCATAGTAGATGCCAAAAGATAATTTTCTGGATAGGGAGCCACTTGAAAATCCGTGTAGAACACCCCGATGGCGGCCATTAAAGATGGCTGCCGTCAACTGCCATATAGGGGCGCTAATTGTTTTGTATCTGAAATCCTAATGATCTGATTTCAATTTTCTTTTTTTTAATAATTTGTGAATAAAATACTTTTCAAATTCTATACATTTATCTATGTATATTATATGGTGTGACACTCACACTACTTATAGTACGTTGCGTACACGACAAAAAAATTCAAAAAGCTGCACTTTTTGATTGGAATATGCCACTTTCTGTGGTAATAGTAGTAGATGCCAAAAGATAACTTTCTAGATAGGGAGCCACTTGAAAATTCGTGCAGAACACCCCGATGGTGGCCATAGTTGGATACCATCATCCGCCGTATAGGCAAAGAACTATTCTTTGGTATAGGCGCACCAATGTTTCTTTGTATTTCAACTTTTAATGATTGGATTTTGATTTTTTTTTTTTTTTTTAGTTTGCATGTAGAGGGCACATTTTGTCTTATTACATTTACCTCTACATGCTTAAAATTCCACGCAATTTTTTAAAAATCAATTTTTTAGGAGATATTTTTATAATTTATTGATTTCTGACGTACTCTTGAAATTTTTTTATTCCATTATAACGTTATTCTCATTTCAAACACTGAAATTTCTTTGTTTCAGATTGAACTCTTTTGAATTTTTTTGAAAATGGCTTCAGTACATTTGCGGCTGGCAGATTTTAAATCCGAATTTCCTCTCTGTGGCATAGATTGGACCAAATGTTGTTTATGTCAAAAACATAGAGATGAAGAACTGATTTTCCCTGCCACACATACTTCTAAACCACTTGTTGGTGCTGGCTACAGGACGCTTGCAGAAAATTTAATGGAATTTCAGAATATCGGTTAAGTGCCCCTTGGTTTGAATTTAAACAATTTAAATGAAGGAGAAGGAATAGAAGAAACATTTAGAAAAAATAAAGCAAAGTGGCACAAAATGTGTGCCCTTAACTTTAACAAAACAAAACTTGACAGGGCAAAGAAACGCAAACATTCTTCGTCCGTGCCCAGTATGTCATCTCAGGGTAGTCCACAGTCTTTAATAGAACCAAATGAAAAAAAGACAAGGTCTGGTGTCCGTACAACATTATCTATTAAGATGAAAGATGAAATTTGTTTCATATGCAATGGAAAGGGCACTGCTCGGAGGTCTTTGTATAAAGTTGTTTCTTTACAAGACGATAAACTTAAGAAATGTGCCGAAATTACGAATAATGTTGAAATTAAAGCATTCCTCGAGGGTGGAGATTTAGTTGCTAAAAAAGCAAAGTATCACTCAAAATGCTACACAAACTTAACGAATTCTCTACGCCCATCGAGTGAAGTAAAAAAAGAAGAGGTCAGCCCTATCTGTAAAAGTATGGCTTTTGCTTCCGTTGCAGGATTCATAAGAGAGAAAACCCAGGCATCTGAAGCTGGAAAAACTGAAATTGTTTTCAAAATGTCTCATCTTAACACTCTTTATACCAATAACTTAGCAAATCTTCAGGACATGGAAAGTAAAGACCTTCCAAATACACACTCTACTCGGTTACGTGAGAGAATTCTCGACCAATTCCCAGAACTCAAAGCTCAGATTTCTGGTAGAGATTACATCCTGTATCGAGATGGTGCTAACATATTCCAAAATGTCCAGTCTGAAAATCTTGATGATCATGCTGTTGCATGCGAAAGATTTATCAAACTAATTAGAAAAGTAATAGCCCAGAAAAAATTATTTTTGATGGTCACTTGAATGATGATCGACAAATTTCAAGCGTCCCTCCAGAACTTCTGGCTCTAGTGTGTTATCTACTTCACTGTTGCACTTCAGCACCGAATGCAACTAAAGTAACTCAACCTGCTTTAACTATCAGCCAATTAATAGGTTTTAACCACAGTGAACGTATTCCTAAAGGCAACATTATTCGCCATAAGAAAAGTCATGAACCACCTATTCCATTATATCTTGGCCTGTCTGTTTTTGGAAGAACACGAAATCATACAATAATTGAAGGCATGCATGAAAGAGGCCTCTCAATATCACCAAATAGAATTAGAGAGATAACAGCAAATCTTGCTTACTTGGAGATACTCAGAGCTCAAGAAGAAGGTGTCGTATGCCCCTCAAACTTGCTTCACGGTCTTTTTGTCATTGGTGCGTACGACAACATAGATCATAATTACAGTAGCACAACATCTGAATCATCATTTCATGGAACAGCGATATCTATCTTTCAAATCCCTGCGAAAGGAGAAGTTGGTAAGCCTCGTGAAATTGCTACAAGCTTTTCTTGTATTGATCAAAATAACAGAAAAGTGCCAGAGCTTCCAGATAGCTATAGTATTGTCAAGCCTTTAATACTGCCCTCGAAGGAGCCAACTGTTCCAAAAGCAAACCAGACCACCTCTTCCGAAATCTCAATTTCAGAATTTGGTTCTGAATGGAAAATGGAACAGGAATGGTTAGATCATATTATTACTGATAGAACAGATGGAAATTTAGATATTTCTTGGGCAGCTTTCCATGCTTCAAGGACAGAGTCTTCATCGTTTGAATTATCTCGTTGTTCTCTTTTACCCCTATTTAATGAAAGTTCTTCTTCTCCGGCAATGCTGAAGCATGCAATGGAACAAATAAAAAAATTACTATATTTTTAAATCCAGGGCAAACTCCTGTCATATGTGTGGATCAGCCTCTATTTGCTTTGACGAAATCTGTTCAGTGGAACTGGCCTGATTTTTACGGTGAATTCAAGTTTGTAGCCGTACTTGGAGCTTTTCATATTGAACAGGCATTTTTGAAAGTGCTTGGTCAGATTCTCGAAGGCAGTGGTTGGACTACTGTAGTTTCAAACTCTGGAATCAAGACAGAAGCAGCAGCAGAAGCATGTCTTAAAGTTACACATGTGACAAAAGCAAGAACCATACATCAGAAGAAGACTGCTGTGGTTTTATACAGTCTACTTAAAGAAGCATTTATGCAAGGAAATCCAAAAATTTTATTTGAAGAGTGGATTGATGAAAAACGTTCAATTTGCCCAACTTTTCGATTCTGGTTTCTAGTGTTAAACCTAGAGATACTTCTTCTGTCTTTCATTCGGTCAATTAGGGATGGTAATTACGAACTGTATAAACAAACGCTGAAGAAGTTAGCACCTTGGTTTTTTTTGATGGACCATACCAACTATGCTCGTTGGTTACCTATCCATATGAAAAACTTAGAAGAACTTAAAGACACAGCACCCAGTGTACACGATTACTTTTGCAAAGGTCAGTTTGTTATCTACAAAACTAACAATCCTTTTTCTGCACTCGCTGTAGATCAAGCTCATGAGCAAAACAATTCCCTTATAAAAGGAAATGGTGGTGCTGTAGGTCTATTGCAAGATACAGCCATGTTGAGGAGATTGATGCTCTCTGGGCCACAGTTAGTTAATATTCTTGACGAGTTTGTGTCTACTAGCATTATTAACAGTACTGACAGGCCGGTTCACCATGAACAGTACGCTGCTTATCAGAGCAAGTTTCAGGACCAAATAGATGATTTAAAAAGAAGCTTTCATGAGTTTGGAAACCCATTTGAGGAAAACTCGTGTGATCTTGTGGTTTGGGATACAAAGTATATAATGGACCAAGAGCATGTAAAAGCTTTGGTTAATGCTGAAGAAAAAGCCTTACAACTGTACAACAACTATGTGGAAACCCGTTTGAGTAATGAAGCAAAAGTAAGTGTATTTTCTCCTCTGAAACAAACAAGGACTAAATTCTTTGGTTTTGCTCGTAAGAAGGTTTCCTCTTTCACAATATCAAACTTGAGAAATGATGTTGAACTTTTTTCTAGGGCTTTCATTGTAAGTCAAAATAGACACTTGGATTTGGACAAGTTTTTTGAGTATGAAAATACCAGTGCTCCGCCTTCGCTTTCCTCAAATGGGGTAATGCGGTCATGTCAGAAATCTCAGCTACTTAAAATCCTGGAAGAAGTCATTAATCCACCATATTTCAAAGGATTCTGCGATACAATCATTTACGATGGTGCAGCACTAGCATATGCTGTTCCACCCAAAATATCACGAACCTTTGGAGAATACTGTGATACAGAATTCAAAAACCGAATTTTGAATGATGTTGAAAGGTTCCATGCAAACAGGATACACATTTCTTGGGATACTTATACAAAAACATGCCTTAAGAAACGTGTGAGAGATAAGAGAGGGGTTGGTTTACGTCACCAAGTACAGTCGGTAACAAAAGTGTCCGAACACTAGCAAAAATTCCTATGTATAAAAAGTACACTTCATACGGTTTTGATAAATAAATCCTTGTCGAATCCTGATGTTAGTCAGTGTAAGAACATGATTCGATAAGGATTTTCTTAACAAAACCGTATGAAGTGTACTTTTTTTGCATAGGAATTTTTGCTAGTGTTCGGACACTTTTGTTGCCGGCTGTAGCAAAAAGAAATATGCTACCAAAAAATTGGAACAATTTCCTCTGTTGCGATCAAAATAAGACAGAATTCTTCAAGTTACTTGGGGATCACGCATTTTTGAAATTTGATTGGGTTCACATCATTACTGAGATTGATGGCGCTATACGTTCTTCTCGGCCGAATGAAACTCCAGTTGATGGAGTACAAATTAGGCAGCAGGAAGAAGCAGACGGCAGGATTTTTCTCCACGCTAAAGACAGTGTTGAACATGGTGCAAAAAAAAATAATTATTTACACAGTAGATACTGATGTAGTTGTATTGGCAATCCCTTTTTTTAATATTCTCAAAACAGCTGGGCTTGAAGAAATGTGGATTCTTTTTAGTGTTGGGAAGGGTCAGAGGTACATGAGCATTAATGCTATGTTTGAAAGTATTGGTGAACAAAAAGCTGTTGCATTAAGATGATTCCATGCATTTACTGGATCAGATGTGACGTCATCATTTGCAATGAAAGGAAAACAGTTAGCCTGGAAAGTATGGAAATCATTTCCTGAAGCTACTGAAGCCTTCCAAACTATTTCTCTACCAAAGCAGTGTATTTCGGACAAGACTTTTCAAATTCTAGAAAAGTTTACTGTTTTGCTTTATTACAAAGACGCAGAAAATTTCTCAATCATATTAGAAGGTTTCTCTTTACCTCAAAAAGTCGCAGTCTACAAAGTTTGCCCCCAACAAAAGAAGCATTAAAGCAGCATTGTCCTCGTTCAGCATACCAGGCAGGACAAGTTTGGGGTCGTGCATGCTCAGTGATGGACAACATTCCAGGACCAGAAGGATGGGGCTGGACCATGATTGATGAGGAATGGACGCCTGTCTGGTCCTCCCTTCCTTCTACTATGGAAGCCTGCAGAGAATTGGTTAAATGTAGTTGCTCCACATGCCGCACACGATGCTCTTGTGTAAAGGCAAAGGTTTCATGTACACTACTTTGCACGAATTGCACTGGAGGTCAACAATGCAGCAACAAATACAATAAAAGGTATGCGTTAAATTGATTATTTTTAAGTTTGTTCCACAATTTCAAATTATAATAATTACTTGCTGAAGGAATACCTTCATAAAATTATAACATATAATACATATTTTATTCCAGGAAAGAATTGGAAGATGAAGACTGTGATAGCATGATCTAAAGTCATAAGAGCAGTAGAAAAGGAATTAATTTAGATGGATAATTTCTTAATATTTATATTCTATGGATATTGTTTTTCTTTCTTTAAAATATTTTCTTAACGTAATAAATGTTTCCATAATAAGTAAAATTTGCTGTTGCTTATGAAAATGAATCTTTCTTGACATATCGTCGCTCTCATGACAAAGAGTCATAACTCAAAAAATAGCGATTTTGAGTAAAACAGTTAAAGTAAAATTTTAAAGTAACTAAAAAAAAAAAAAAAAAAAAAATCACGATTTTGATTAAAGCCTTAGAAAAAAAAAAAAAAAAAAAACCCTAAGATGGCATCTATGGCATACAAAGATGCATAAATCAAACCTTATTGGCTGCCTAGTTATTATAAGGAATTTATGGATTGTATCTGAAAAATTAGTAATTTTGAGTTATGTTTGTTTGTAAAAAGAAGAAAAATATGCAGAACTCCACACACATAAACCCTTTGTTGTGAAGAAAGTAATATTGAGCTCAATTAAAAACTTATTTGTTAATAAAATTCATGAAAAAAATGAAATTTCAGGTTTTTCCAAAATGCGCATAGTCTTTAATGTACATAAATAAATGTATAGGAATAAAAAAAGTATTCTATTCGTAAGATATATATATGTATATATCTATTGTATATATCTATATATCTATATATCTATATGTATGTATATATATATATATATATATCTTGGGAAATATATGTAAAGAAAATCGAAATCGGACCATTAGGATTCATAAACAAAAACAATTAGTGCGCCTATATGGAGTTGACGGTGGCCATCTTTAATGGCCGCTGTCGGGGTGTTCTGCACGGATTTTTAAGTGGCTTCCTATCTGAAAATTTATATTTTGGCATCAACTATGACTCCAGAAGGTGGCATTTTCCAATCAAAAAATGCAGCTTTTTGGCTTCTTTCGTCGTGTACCCAACGTATTATAAGTAGTGTGAGTGTCACACCATATAATATGCATAGATAAATGTATAGAAGTTAAAAAGTATCTTATTCACAAGGTATTAAAAGAAAGAAAATTGAAATCGGATGATTAGGAGTTCAGATACAAAACAATTAGCGCCCCTATATGGCAGCTGACGGCGGCCATCTTTAATGGCCGCCATTGGGGTGTTCTACACGGATTTTCAAGTGGCTCCCTATCTGGAAATTTATATTTTGGCATAAACTTTGACCACAGAAGGTGGCATATTCCAATCAAAAAGTGCAGCTTTTTGCCTTTTTTTGTCGTGTACCCAACGTACTATTGTAAATAAATATTGATAAAACTGCCTATCATTATCTTTTTTTTGTTGTTGTTGAGGAGTATTGAAATTTTGTTCATTTTATGTCTCATAAGTTTTAAAATTTAGACGATATTTGTTTGGGGGGCGGGGGTTTCATATAAGTTGTTCAATTTTTTTGGATATTAAATTGTGTAAGCGAAACTTTTTAAAAGCTAGCGTATGCGCAGTTAAAAATTATCTAGTAAAACTGGTCCTATTTCCCAAGATAGTTAACATTTTTGCATTTTGATTGCAAAATGCTGTGTCGAATGCAGTATGCCAAATTTCCTAAAAATGGCTTTGCACTGAGTCTAATACTCTACGTGTTATAATTAAAAAAATGATTAAAAAAAAAAGTCCTATGTCCCTGAATATATGTGATAGCCCCATATATATATATTTTATATATATATACAGATATGGAAAAAAATCCTCTTAATCACATGCTACAGCCAAAACGCTTTTAAAGTCACCCAAAACATTTTGATTTTTGTTTAACTTTTTACTGGTCCCCCTTTTCTCTTCAGGATACAACCTTTGCCGAAATATATGAGGTATAACATGTTCTTTACACTACCAAAGCTTCAAAATGATTCGTAAAGAACTTTTCTAGATATTTTACAAAACGTCTAAATTCGAAAGTGTGCAAATATTTATTCGTAGTTCTAAGTAAAAGTGAAATCATTTATGTCATAAATATTCTACGTAATTTCGAAACATGTTTTTAAAATGTATCATAACATTCATAATTTCAGTGAAACTAGAAAAATGGCTTCATATATTTAGAAATATTTACTAATATTCTTTGTAAATATATTTGTTTCGTTTCCCCTTCATCCTACTATAGAATAAAAAATACAGCATATGATTCTATTTCAGAAATTGTAGAATGTTTTATATTCTTCTCTGGATAAGCTTTCTTTTCTTACCTATTTGAATTGAAGTTTCAACTATAGGATTTGTATTCACGATACTCTTCTGAAAAAAATATACATATGATATTTGTTTACATTTAGGATATTCAAAATAAATATATATTTGAGTTTTGTAATATTGGTGTATCGAAACAAACCGTATAACTGACACATTAGAAACAGGATAATTTTTATTTATTCGTATGATATTGCAAAATATTTTGACTTTCAACATATTTCAACATTTTTTATTACATTTATCTCTCAATAAAATTTTTTGAAACAATTTCAAACATCTCAAAAATTAAATTTAATATACATTAATAGATATTTATACCTTATATAGATGAAAAAAATTAAAATATGAAAAAACAATATATATATATATATATATATATATTATATGCAATCAAAATCTTATTTAAAGTTATATTTTAGTAATGAGACAATTACATAATGTTTATCAATATTAAAAAATAAAATCTTCTTTACATACCATAAAACAAATGCAAGCACTACCGGTTTCAAAAAGGCATGGTCTTTCTTCTTCTGGTGCAAAACACGTGCACCTTGGAATCTTTCAATGTGTTTTGAACGGGAAGAAGAAATTTCTTCTTTTGTTGATGAAGAAAAATCACGTCTTTTCGAAATTGGTAGTGCTTCCCTTTATTTTATGGTGTATAAAGAATTCTTTATACATAAATATTTACTGTACACCAGTTCTTTAATTTATAATTAGTTTTTGTTAAATTAATTTTCTCTGTAAAAAGCTTACTTGCTTTTATAATTAAAATATCCAAATAAATCATTTGAAAATAAGGATGAAGCGCGTAATAATTTTGCCAGATATCGCATATCCGTATCCAGCAGACAATAAAGTTCCAGATATTCGATATCCGTTAAAATAACTGTCTGTTACATCCCTACATTTAAATGTTAAATTTGGTGCTTTTTCAAAAGAAAAAGGAAAGTATGCAAGTGTGACTTTCATTTTGTCCCTTAGTGTACACATACGAACATTTCATGTACTGAGTTTAATGAAAATTATGCGTAAACAAGAAAAAACAATTTAGTTAGCATAAAAAATTTATACTGATAGTGATTCAGCCTGAAATTAATCTTTTTTCATTCTTTATTTTTACACTAGCGAATAGATTTTAACACATGCGAATTTGTGTTTATGTTGCTTTATCCTTGGAATTATTTGCATTTTCAATTATACGATATCATGTAAATTTATGAATTTTTTTACCTAAGCAGTCACAAATGCAATGCATTTAGGATATAAAGGTAGAACATACTGTATGTTGAATAATGTAATATTTAAGAATATTGACTAACAACACAGCAGAAAGCTATATACAAAGCCGATCCTATAAGCTACCAATCAATAAACAGTTATTATTGCAATAAGGAGTTAATTGTGCAGCTATGTTTGTTTTATTAAAATTTATATAGTATATCGACAACAATAAGGGTATATAACTATTGCATTTGCTATTATTTTGGAATCCATTGCATTTTAACGACGAAAAAAAAAATTATCAAAAATAAAATTTTTAAAGTTCAAACATTTCAAACTAATAAGCTGTTGTTTATTATTTTTAATGTTGTAAATTTCATATAATGTCAATTTCCGAATAAAATAGTTTCTATTAATTAAATTATTCAAATGTTATTTTAATCTTTTATTTCAATTTTAATTTTTTATTTTTTCAACCAGTACACAACAATGTACTTTCTTTGTTATTGTTACTACTGCTATCCAGTTTTGAATTAGTACCACTTGCGCGAAGGGGCGAAAAATTCCCATTTGCGCGACCGAAAATTGCAGGACCGGGCGTGCAGGTGATTTCTTCCTTTTTGACTTAATAATCTGAGAACGCCTGTAGCTCGGTTCCGCCGCAATCACTACCACGCACGTAAAGAAAAAAAAATCACTGGACATCCCTACCTTACTGTGCATAAATTTGAGAACGCTCGTAACTCAGTTCCGCGGCAATCACTACTACGCACGTAAGAAAAAAAGAAAAAAAAATCTCTGGACACCCCTACCTTGCTGTGCATGAACCTGAAAACGACCGTAACTCGGTTCTGCGGCAATCACTGCCACGCACGTAAAAAAAAAAAAAAAAAAAAAAAAAAAAATCATTGGACATCCCAACCTCGCTGTGCATGAATTTGAGAACGCTCGTAACTCAGTTCCGCGGCAATCACTACCAGGCACATAAAAAAAAAAATCTCTGGACGCCCTTACCTTGCTGTGCATGAATCTGAGAACGCCCGTAAGTCGGTTTCGCGGCAATCACTACCACGCACGTAAAAAAAAAAAAAAAAAAAAAAAAAAAAAAAAAAAAAAAAAATCACTGGACACCCCTACCTTGCTGTGCATGAATCTGAAAACGCTGGTAACTCGTTTTCGCAGCAATCAGTATCACGCACGTATATACGCTTCGCGCACATGAAAAAAAAATTCACTGGACAACCTTACCTTGCTGTGTATGAATCTGAGAATGCATGTAACTCGTACTATTCATGCATTTTTACTTTGTTCGCGCAAATGGGAAGAAAAATCGCGGAAATGGGAATTTTTCACCACTTCGCGCAAACGGGAATCGTACATATGGGAAGACACCCCAGTTTTACATGGATGTAAAAAAAAAAATGTGAAGTTACTTTGGTATTTTTCACGTGCTGGCGATAAATCGCCGCTGTGAATTGAAGTCTTGTAACTCATTAATTAATTTGCAAATATCCACATTTCAAAAAATATTTTCTGGTAATCTATGTTATTCTATAGCAAATTACGTTAACTTAAACTCATGGTACAATTAATATGAAAGTTCTAATGTAATTTCACGATCTCACATCTAAGTGAAAAATAATGAAAATATGCATTTTTAGCCACTTATTGTATTTAATCTTTTATATTTTTTTATGCATGTATTGGCAAAAAATATGCAAATGCATATGAACATATGCAAGTGAATAAAAAGTTACTGTGTAAATAGGCTGTAATATTTCAAAATGTTACTACATACTGGTTTCATAAAAATACTAGCTGTATTATTTAATATATATATATATATATATATATATATATATATATATATAAATGTATATGCATATTAAATAATATATATTTCATGGTTAGGAAAATTCCGCATGGCCATCAATTTCTTTCATGTAGCATAATACGTTTGAACTTTAAAAACTAAATTAATTATTTTGATTTTGATAAAAAATTATAAATCTAAAATCTTATTAACTTTCATAAAAAATCTAAATAAAAAGTAAATGAATAAACACATATATATATATATATATATATATATATATATACACACACATATATATATATATATATATATACTAGAAGTTTAGCCCGTGCAAAGCACGGTGGTAGTTTTGTTATAAAAATTTCTTTCAAATTTTTAAAAATCTCATTGAACACTTTCACGACCGCATGCTTTTGTCTTCTTGACAGTAAGGCCCCCTATGGGCGTTATTCTCCCAAGTTACAATATTTCATTACAAAATTTTCTATGTTTACATTTATATTACAAATGGATATACATTATAATTACATTCTTCCTAATCAAATTATTTATATCCGTATTGTTGCGAGTTTGTAAATAATTGTAATTATTCTTGAAGAAATTCTTTCAAAGAGGCTTAGTAAAAGTCGTTAGAATGTTAATTTTCGGCATTTCTAGTTGTTTTAGCGTTAAAATAATGCATATTATATTATAATACGAATAAGAAAGCGTAATTTTCCCTTAAAAACGCATTAGAAATCTCCAATAAGGCAGGTAATGGATTTGGCACCAAATTTGGCGACTTTTTTCCCTACTTGACGATTTTTTCGGTGATCTTGGCGAGAAAATCCTTATTAGTGATATACCAAATATGGACGCTGAAATATGATTGGCTGAGGAGATTCAGAAATTTCTGGAACATTCCACACTTTTCTACAGGGGTATATAAGGGCTGCTTTTTTCGCCAAGGCAGTCAGTTCAGTTCAGTCTGAAATCAGAGTCAGGCAGTTTCGCTAATGCTTGCATTGCATTTGAAGAAGTTCTAAGCCTTTTTGAATAAGTCTTGCTTCATGTGCTATTGCTATACAGTGAGTACTGTGGATTTACAGTTGACGGTTGTTAATTAAGCTGTGTTTACTGGTTGAATTGAAGCTGATACTTGGTTTATAGACCTGTGTTTTTCCGGAACTTTCTGTGAATAAATTACTGAATTTTTGCAAGCCTCGCCTTTCGTTCTCGGACAACTTACGAACCCCCGAGTACGCAACAATATTACATTTGACTGTACAAATTTGAATACTGGGCATATTCTTCAGAAATAAGTAACATGAAAACCCTGAAAGAAACGCCCACAGTTAGAGTTATAGATATCCAAATGACGTGAATCTACGTCAGCGGTCGCAAAAGTGTTAAGATATATATGAAATATCAATTAAAGAAATACACAGCATTTCTTTAAAAAGAAAATCGCTGTCAAAAGTTGAAAAATGATCATTTCATTTTATTTATTTCTCACTTCAATTAATTCATTTGCTAGTAAGTCCGTGCGAAAATTTCACACTCTATCTCTTCGACAACTTTAAAATTTACAAAACAAAAATTAAATGCCTCAAAAACAATTATAAAATTTTTATCTATTTATTAAAAAATTATGTATAAAAAGTGAATAAAATGTCTTTATAGAAAGGAAAAAAAATCTTTTGTTCCTGAAATAAAATTTCTTAATAATATAGTACGGAGATACTATATTTCTTATAGTATTTCCATACATTCGAAGTTTACTGATGATTTGGTATGACGCCCTATAAATGCAAATATACCAAGCATTAGAAAAAGAGAGATACTAATACTATATAGAAAAATCTAGGATCAGCATCTATCTTAATGATTTCGCAAGATTTCTCTTATATAGGAAAATATGCAAAGTAAAATTTAATGTCTTATAACTATGTATACTCGAGAAACATGTATCCAAATGCATTTTTAAACACATGGAAGATCCAAAACAGCAGTAGTTTAGAAGAAAAAAAAATGTAGACTTAAAAGAAAAAAAAAAAAAATGTAGACTTAAAAGAAAAAAAATAAGTTTAATTTTCGGCAAGTCGTGAGTTTATTTAAAATCTTAATGTAATTATTAAAAAGATGCACATGTAAAGAACAATATTTAGAAATTTTCAAAACCGAAATCTATTCTATATTTACATATACCGACTGTCATGTAAAAGCGTGTAATATTCAATATGGCCTAACATTCAACATTTCTTTTTTCTTTTTTTTTTAATATTTTACTTCCCTATTATTTTTCTTCTACATTGTTAAAAATAAAATGGTATGTTTACCCAGAAAAATGGTTCCAATTAAGCCGCAAACAATACCTTGATGCAATATTTCACCATTTTAGTAGAGCCATTTTATGAGAAGCACTATCGAAATAGGAAAATGTAGCAACGAAATATTGGTTACAGCTGAATTGGTACCCTTTTTCTGAGGAAACATACCATTTCATTTTTAACAGTGTACGGATTTTAATAATATTTTTAAAGTACAGTCGGTAACAAAAGTGTCCGAACACTAGCAAAAATTCCTATGTAAAAAAAGTACACTTTTTACGGTTTGGTTAAATAAATCCTTGTCAAATCCTGTTCTTAGTCAGTGTAAGAACAAGATTCGGTAAGGATTTATTTAACAAAACCGTATGAAGTGTACTTTTTTTACATAGGAATTTTTGCTAGTGTTCGGATACTTTTGTTACCGATTGTACCACAAGCAATTTCAACTACTTTAAACTGTATTCTTAATGATATCGTAATTTCTTGGAATAGTTAGTAATTATGGAAAAATAAAGTAGAAATGTAGTGATAAAATTTTCTTTTCAATTTAAAATAAAATATACATTATTAAATGACACTCGACACTGGGTAACTTAAACTAGAAAAATCTTCAACGTCTTGAATGCGAAACAGAAATATTGTGTAGTAGACAGCTGTTTCGGTAGCATTTATCGTACTGTCTTCAGTGCAAAAAGAAATGAGAGGGAAGTGTTCCTATATATAGGAAAGGAATCGGATTCTGATCAACCAAAATAGAATTACTCGGAATGTGGGGAGATTGGCAAATAGGAAATTGAGAAACAGTAGTTAAAAAAAAAAAAAAAAAAAAAAAAAAAGAAAAAGTATCAGAAATTAAGATAAGGTAAACTAAATGTAAAATTTCCAACAATCAGACAAATGGGGTACAGCGAAATCACAATTAACAATATTTTAAAGGTTCTTACAGATATAAAAAGCTTCAGAGAAATCGAGTTCATGCGTAGATTTAAGCCTGTAAATTATTTTAGCTGAATCAAAATTAAAATTATGATTTTTCTCAAAGCAATGCTTAGAAACTGCCGATTTGTTAATTTCTTGTTTACTGACGTTGCTGATATATGGTATCATATTCAAATACCGTTTCTCAATTTTCTATTGGGCAATCCTCCACATTCCGAGTAATTCTAGATCAGAATTCGATTCCTTTCCTATACATAGGAGCTCTTTTTCACACTGAAGTCGGTACGTTAAATGCTTGGGAAATAGCTGTCTGCTATTTATTTTTTTATTTGTGTTTAAGATGTTGAAGTTTTTTTCCCTGGTTTTAAATTATATAATAATTGTAAATTTTCGCCGATTTTGGTAATGATATTTCTTTTTCGTTGCAATAAATATAATATATTTTATTTTCCTATTTAATTTTTATTTAAGAAAGTTATTTTTTTTTTTTTCAATTTTTATATATGTCAGAATATATATATATATATATATATAAAGAATAATTTATCAATTAGTTAGTCCTTTTATTAGAATTTTTTTTTAATTTCAAAGCTAGTTATTTAGAAATTACTAATTTAGTGTTCTAGTTTTAATTAATTCATTCGACACAAAAGATCTATCCACTCTTTATCACCTTTTTGATGCGAGAGAATATTTGCTTATCTGGAAGAGTTTCCATTCTTTTTTGCGATACTTCATATTAAAATGATACTAAACGTAGAAGAAAGGAGAAAAGTTTTAATGTTAAATGAAATAATTTGCTCGAATGGATGTTTTAGTTAAAATTTACTCTTTATGATCCGATAATTAGCCATATTGTAAGTTGGAGACCTTACTGGCATTACCTTCAAGGAAAATGAAGTTTTAAATTAAAAACTTAAAAAAAAAGTGTATTTTTAATTAATTTTTTAAGGGATTGAATACAAGAATATAAATTAAAAAAAAAAAAAACTATGTGGTACTTTTTTGCGCAAATACGGCTTCCAGCTCCTTTTTATCATTGATATCGTATGCAACAACTTACCTTATTGAAAAACAGTTTGGCGTCAGTTTTTATCTATTCCTCCATTCATATTTTTTTTGTTTATTAAAAAATACATATTAATAATATAAAAAAAAAAAATCTTTTATATAAAAAAAAGAGTTTTTTCATTGGTTTTAAAATTTGCCCCGATTATATATTTGTTATTAATCTAATTTAATTCCTGCAAATACAAAGTTAGTTTTTTTTTTTTTTTTTTTTTTTGATGGCATGTCTCCGAACTACCCCTATGGTGAGTTCTAGACTGTCGTCAATTGCCCATAGTTCAGTACTAGTGCAACATAAAACTGAACTAACCAAACAACTGTAGAAACACACTAGGAAAAAAAAAAAAAAAAAACTAGCAGTATACATAGCTATATACGCATGGCTGCTTCCTAACTTGTACCATCTTTGTTGAGGTATTGCTTATGTGATTTTAAAAAGATTTATTATTTTTTATACAATACATTCACAAGGAGAGGTCACGGCGTAAAAAAATCAGTTTAGGGCGAAATCGCGCAGAATGATAGTTTACTATGAAAGTAACAATGTATTAAAGCAGTAGCGCGCACTAGCCAAACAATCTTGAGTAAAAGCCTTTAAAGTTTCAGTAATTGCTTAAATACAAGTTATTTCATCCAAAGGTCAGCGCTCCAGTGACGTGGTAGCGTTCACGGCTGCAATCTGGAGGTTAAAATTTTAAATTATTTATCTAAATATGACTTTTCTTTTCTTTTTTTCTTTTAAATTTATTTTATCGATGAAACAATACTAAAATTTGTTTATAAAATAATATAAAATTAAAAATATTAAAAAGAAATAATAATTATAAGTGCAAATACAGCTGTATAATTACTCTCTAAACAAATTAAATAATCTATTCTCTAATCGATTTGCTTTCTTGAGAAATTTTAATACACGATTCCCATGCAATTAAATTATTCCAGCCTTTTCGGGCATGCAAACATTCAAAATTCACGACAACATCCGTGAATCTAGATTTCAATGCATCACTGTACATTGATGATGATTCAACGATTTTTTTTTTTTTTTTGCACAATTTCTGATACAATAGTAATATCTTCCTTAAAACATTTATCAGTTGATTATATTTTCATAAAACTTTCTATAATAGTGATACCCGTAACAAATAATATATTATTTAACTACAAATTTCAAAAATTAACTGATACTTCAAAGGAAAGATTTTCTAGTTCCACAGAATAAATAGTTAGGCAACTGGTGGGTAGGGGTTATGCAAAAGCATAGAACATATTTTTCTTTAAATATTAACCCTTTGCCGGCCCCAACATTATAAAACGCTCTAAACAGTATTTCCAAATTTAGAGATTTTCTTATTCAGCGATAACCAATATTTTTGAGATGTAATAGAATAACCTTCGAATAACCTTCGAAGTGAATAAGTAATCGTTACATTTAAAATTTAATGGTGGATATTGAATGAAAAAGCCCATAAATTTAGTAACACTGACTAGAGGAGTGAAATTAAATAGGACGAGCATAGGGTTAATCAACAGATTTTTCCCTTCATTGTTATTTTTTCGTTATTTATTTATTTTTTTCTCTTTCTACTTACGAAATAAAATTTCAGCTGCTCTCTAATATTTAGAAGTCAAAAGCGGTTATATAAAAGGAACATATTAAAACCGAAACGTAAGGCTTAAACCAAGATTGAAATAATATATATTGAAAATTTATTTTTCCAACTGAGTGAAAATAATGCCTGGACCGGGAGTCGAACCCCGGATCTTTGACTTACAAGGTCAATACTCTTCCAATTGAGCTATCCAGGCCGACAACCAAGATTGAAATAGTTCACATTTCCTACCCTTTTTACACTTCGGTCTGTTTTTTAATTAGGTCAGTTTCGGTCTGTTTTTCTTTATTTATATAATTGCCATTGAGGATTTTGTTTATTTATATATTTGTATAATTACTTCTTTTGCTATAAGAGCTGTGGATGAACGATTACGAGGATGAATGGCTACAAATTTTGAAAACATAATAAATGATAATTATTTAATTTTTGTGAATAAAAAAATATGTAGGCATTATAGTTATATTTTTCTATTTGTAATATTTAGTTTTCTACAACACACACTTTTTAGCTTTATTTTAGCTATAAAATAAAGTTAAAATAATATAATTAGATAGATGTTAGAAAAAAAAAGTTAACCTTAGGTAGCTTTGAACCGAATTCTTCCACACTGCAGTCGCTGACGGTACCAAGTACGCCACTGGAGCGTTGACACGTGTGAGAAATAAAGTTTGCTTAAGCAATTACCAAAACTTTCCCAAGCAGCACCGAAACGTTCTCTGAACGTTCAAAAATTGTTCTGCAAACACGTTCTATGAACGTTCACTCTGAACGTGTTATAGACGTCTATTTGTCCATCTTGAAGACGTACAATAGTACGGTTCAGAGAACGTTCAATGAACGTGTAACTATCACAATCGGTGTTATAGAAGCGTTCTGAGAACGTTCTATGTATACGGTCTCAGAACGTTCTAAACGTTTTTAAAACGTTATACACATTTTCAGAACGTTCTAGAAAACGTACTGTAAACGTTCTTAAATAGTGTAGAAACGTTCTGAAAACGTTCTATACACACGTTCTCACAACGTTATGTAAACAATTTTTGAACGTTTTTTGAACGTGCTAAAAATGAATTTTATGTATAATAAAATGGAAGAACTCGCAATAATTGTTTCGGGTCGAAAGAAGACACGACCCTTCGTCAGACGAACATAGTAGGCACGAGTGCTGCAAATACAAGAGCTACGCTGCAGTTTTTTTTTTTTTTTTTGCAGCACTCGTGCCTACTTTGTTCGGTTGATGAAGGGTTGTGTCTTTTCTCGACCCGAAACAATTGCTTCGAGTTCTTGAATTTTATAGTGTCTATTCAATTTTATCTGTGTCTATTATTTTGTTTACTTATTTTTTTTTTTTTTCATTCCTTTCCTTATTTATCTTATTTATCTTTTCTTTTCTTTTCTTTTTTTTTTTTTGTGTGTGTGTGTAATTTTTATCTTTTTTTTTTTTTTTTTTTTTTTTTTTTTCCATGAAAAAAATTGTATTAGTATTATGAAAT